>MKEJ01005346.1:0-15652 GCA_001753735.1 Embelia ribes | reverse complement strand
TACGCTCTGATTGGCCATCCGTTTATCGGTGAAATTCCACACTCAATGATAGTTTGGTTCCCAATGCTTCTTGAAGTCCTGACCCATAGCATGATATAAATCGAGAGTTATGGTCCGATACATAAACGATATACCTTTCACTATAATTACCTATATGGTATACCTCTATTTTCTTTAATAAAAACTAAGTAAAAATACTTACATGCTAGGTCTAAAAACTTTATAAAAAAAAATACTAAAAGACCTATAAACTCCAAAACAGTACTAAAAGATAATAAAAAAAGTAGATTAATTAATAAAATAATTAATAATAAAAAATGGCGTACCCAGTGCCGAAACTCCCATGCTGTGGGGTTTGGGGAAGGGAATATTTAGGCAGCCTTCCCCTTGCTTTGCATGAAAGCTAATTCGAACCCGCAACCGCTAGCGCACAATGGAGAGACTCCACCATTGTGGCAGGCCTACCCATTAAAAGAATTAATAATCAATTTTAGAAAATTGATCTGATAATTCTGCTCTTTAATTTGGTATCAGAGTTGTAACGTCTCAGGAAATTTCATATTTTATTCGTTATTTATACATGGTTTTGGGGATTTGAAATCATGTTGGATTTTCATTGTTGGCCATATATTGGCATTTGAGGCGTGCATTATGATAATAGTCGAGGCATACATTATGATCGTATTCGAGATACTCATTTATTTCGTAGTTGAGTAATTATCAAGGCATTTGGGGACATGCATTGCATATCGAGATTGTATTGCATATAGAGATTTTATTTTATCAAGTTTTAATCACATATCGGGATTTGATTGCATAACATAGCATGACATATTATTTATTATTGGTTTTGGGGAGTAGTTCATATTATGTATACATGCATGTTAATTCATGATTTTGTATGTACATTGAGAAGTGGTGTTTCATTATGCATTTTAGTTGCATTGTTGTATTTGTATATCGACCTTAATCGCATGCGAGGATAGCATTTAGAGGAGAAGAAATGCAGTGTTTGGATGGAGTTTAATGGTAGTCGTGTAAAGTTGTATAAATTGAGTTCTAGGAACTCAAACGCGATTTTAAAAGTTATCGGACATTCTACTAGGTCTATGAATGATTATGGATATTTTTGGAAATTTTCGGCCTGAGATGTTTTGTCCAAAATTTCCAGTAGATCCGATTGATCCAAGAGCATTTATATCGATCCAAAAGTTCAAACCGATGGATCCAAGTGCGGTTGGATCGATCTATCGGGGTATTGACTGACTTAATTGTGTTTACCAATACTCACGTTTTCATTCCTTTTTCCAAAAATTCTATTAAGAGAGTGGGGTGGGGAAGTTTTAACTTCTACCTTTTTGACTTGATTTCATCCATTATCAGAGCTCGGGTTTGGATAAAAAGCGAATATTATTCACCCTCGTGTCGTAGAGATCGGTTTGACGTAAATCTTCTTTACCATTTATCTCATCTTTAATTTCTAGTTTTCCGTGTCTTACTCACATATGAAAATAAACTTTGTAATCGTGTTCTTTGACATGTTCTACATATTTTCGTGTATAGGTTTGATGCCTAGTTTACACGTTTTATAGATCAAACTCAGGAGGGGTTTTGGTCGGATCTGGGACTTTCGGGTCAAGCCATTTTCTTTGCATTCCGGGGCTCAATCTTGGTACAATAATCAATATTTGTTACTTTAAACTCATGGCTTTTAATTATATGTTAACATGTATATATCATCTTATACATGTTCTCGTGAATGTTGATTTGAGATAAATCGTAGTTGTAAAACATGCTTTTATAATTAATTGCTCTCTTTTTTGCTTCTGTCTAGCATGCTTATTTATCAAACTTTTATGACTTATACATGATCACATAACCTGGCTTATTCGGGTTACATTTGTCGAGCATTTGGGAAATGTCATTTGCACCATTGATATTGAATTCATGATATGAAACATAGCATTTCAAGTATCAAGTTTTGAGTTGAGGCATTGGGATCGGATTTTACATCGGGACAAAGTATCAAATTTATAAAACTATCAGGAGCAACTGGGGTTATATAGTCCCACAGTGAAAGGCAGGAACCAGGCCTGGGATATCCATTGTAGGTATTTGATTCTAATATGCCACAATGAAGGTGTTGGTGGTGTCAATTATTTCGGAGACATGCCATTGCGTTTTCAAAACTTCGAGTTGATACCAATCCCAACACATATATCAAGTTGTCATATTAAGTTATCATATCGGGTATCATATCAAGTTATCATATCGAGTGGAGTGGTGATTACATCAAGCATTGAGTCGAGTTATTGGACACATCTATCATACATGATACATATGTGTATTTGAGATCGAGACATTGCTTTATTAAGCATTCTTTATTTGAGCTTCATGATTCTAATTTATATGAATTTGATTATGTTATATCTCGGGGTTTGTAGAGTAACATTATATGATGTTATACTCATATTTCATATAATACTATCCTCTTGTTTATAGTTTGGAAATTTGACTAACCATATACATTTCCATTTTATTTCATCCTACTGGACTTGATTTGTAGGCCCGGACATAAGGGCGGACGAGTAGTAAGAGCTTACAGAATTGAATATAGTTAGCTCTACTTTTGTTGTAATATCATTGTATAGATATATTTTGGCGCACTCTGATGTATTCGAGTGAAGGCATAGGTATGATCTCGATTTGTACGCAGGGCGAAAACATACGTATACCTTCTATAATAGCTCTTTTGCTTGGCATATAGCCTCTGTTATATTATGTATTGTAAGCAGGGATGTTTACTTTTTACACTATCTGTATATATATTTTTTGAAAATGGCGCTGACCATTCTCCTTTCTTTTGTTGTATAGATTTACTTTTCTATATTGTGTTGGCTTACTATAGATATGAGAAGTACCATCCTACAATGAAGGATTAGTTACAGTGAGATTCATTTTGTTGCATTTCATTTACTTCACTATGTTTTTATTATTTTACTGTACTTTACATCATGTTACTTCGCAGAAACCGTGACACCGGAGTTCGAGATGGCTGGGGTACGACATAGTATTGGAGCTAATTAGGTTACATAAACCTTAGTAGCTTATGGGTATCTATATCAGGTCGAGAGTGATATACTTGTATGCGTTAGGGTTATTTTGCATAGCATAACATGCACTATTATGGACCTATGTATGATAGTTCATAGATGTAGATTACTATCATATATTCTCTCCTTGCCTGATGCTTTTTTTTCATTCGTTGTCCTTATTGATTTGAGATAAGCGATGGCAAAAGATAGAGGTTGAGGTTCGACGATAGGAGGTCGGGGTGGCCGTAAAGGGGCTTATGTGGAGGATGAGTTACGTAGTTGTACTCATGCCCATGCTACAAAGGAATGCAAGGCAGAGATTCGAGCAAGAGAGCATATCCCCAAGCTCGAAGATACAACGAGCATTGATGAGAGTCTAGTTCCCTCAATAGAGAAGGTTTCGTTGCTATGCCTTCCAGTTCAGCCGCTAGCTCAGCTAAGGCCGGATATTAGTCTTGTGAAGGGGTTAAGTGAAATAGTGTCAATTTCCCCCTAAAACCGGCCACCTTACCCCCATTTTCCCCATGTGTGGAATTTTAAATGGCTAAGTAAGCAAATGTTAGCCAATCAAGGCATACCATTTAATCTTAGCCAAAAATTTTGACTTTTCCTATAGTTGTGTTCACATGATATCATTCTAACATGTATACACTCATCATTAATGTTCTCATATGATTCATTTAGGCCTTAAAGGCTCGGCCAACATGGTTACAAATAAGGCCAACTTGATTCTTGAATGTTAACTATGTTATGTAATTACAACCAATAATATTTCACCACTTAGTATCTAAGTGTTTAATTTGAATACAAAATCTTATATAATATTAACATGTGTCCATATGTAAATAAATATCACATATTTTAAATGTAGAAACTATAGAAATTTGGCCAAAATGGCCTATATGTAACAATTGCTTAAGTATGAAGTAGTTATATATGATATAGTTACAAAACAACCAATCATATTTCAATATATCAACTTCTAAGTTACTACAAATTATTAATATATATATATATATTTTTAACAATTTATGAAGTATAATTTTCCTTTGGCCGGACCCTAATTTTATCTGCTTATGGGGCTTTGTATAGCTCCTATTAGATTGTTAATATTCCCACATCGCATGAATATAATAAATACACGTGTTATACAATGATCTCCTCTCCGTAGGGTAATCTGATTTGAATCCACTTTTGGAGTGCCCTTACCACCAATTTAACTATTTACAACCCTTAAATTTTAATCCCAATATCTCAAACTCCACAATAGTCCCCAAGTTTAAGGGAAGAAATGTAGCAACGCCCCAATTTTTTAGGGGTCTGAATAGTTTTTGAGTTAACCTACAGCTACAGGGTTCCCTTGGACTTAATCTCTTAAATTCACGATAAGGGCGGGACACTGGTGGGAGTGTTCTTACAGGGGATGTGGTTCTTTTATTTTTGGTATCCTTATTTCTCATTTGCAAAATATATTTTTTTTTTTGTTTTTTCAGATCAATAGATTTTTGTGTATTAGACTGATATTGTAGTTGTGCTTGCAATTATTTACTACCATTGATTTGAAAGAGCTTGCACGCATCTGTAATTTTGAATCTGTCATAGTTAAAAAAACGATGAGTGAAAGTAATGAAATGCTGTCGCAGATTTATCAGTGTCTAAAGTATTAGGGATTTGTTTGGTTATGGTTCTCGTAATTGTTTTGTGGTTCTGAAAACAGGAACACAACTGGATACATTTGATGGATCAGTTCCCAAAATGATATTTTAGATAATAATCTTGAAAACAATTTGGTGAATAACTTTTGGTTCGAAAATCAATTTGGCAGACTTCAGAGACACTCCATATTTTTCTGTATGAATGTCAAAATAAACTGAAACTTACAGATCCAAATCAAACAGACCCTAAGTATATGCATTAAAATTATAAGTGCATGTTTGTTGGTGCTAGTTACCATCTTTCGATATTTATCCAAAAATAAGTGACCTTTTTTTTTTGTTTAAAAAGTTAAATGAAATGAAGCTATGTCTCTTATTAGGGATCTTGGGAGGAGATGGAGAACATGCAGTATGCTGAGGAACTAGTCCGAGAGTTTCTCATTTTTAGGGGGTTTACAAGCACTTTGCAAGCATTTGAGAGAGAGTTAAGCACTGATATAGGCAAAGGATTTCAAATAGATAAGATATTAGAGTTGATTTTCTCAGTATACATTCCTCAGTTTCGAGCAGAAAATTTAGTTGACTTGTTGAACTTTTTCAAGCAGTGCTTTCCATCGTCATCTGACTTAATATTTGTTTCTACATTATCAAAATTGGAGGTGTCTATTCTGCGATACTATGTTGTCCATGCTTTGCAATCAGGAAAGAAAGACAAAGTTATGGAGTTCTTTAGAATTTATGGCAATGATTTGTTACAAAAGGATCCGGATTGGACTTCATGGTTTGGTGGGTATCTTCCAAGCCTATTTATTTTCTTCATTCCAGGTCGAAATGTGTTCATTTTTGAGCTTTTGTCTTTCACCATGCAGCCATTCCGTATGTCAAGGACCCGAGTGCAGATCCCCAGTTTCGCGTATTTTTCTCTCGGGACTGGTTTAATGCCTTGCACTTATCTGTTAGGAACTTCTTGAGCGAAATGTTTAACGGAACCCATATCCTCAAATATTTTCTATTGTCATGAAATTTTTTTATTTATGAAGATTCTTTTTTTTGGTTCTTCACAGAGTTATATATTCCTAAACTACTTTTCTTTTCAATGTGATATTTTTACTTAACATCCTTCACGTATTCCTGCTATTATGAAGATTAGTTCTGAAAAAAATGTTGTCAACCGGCTGAAAAAGGACATTAGGCAACTTAATCTTAAGTTATCTGAGCTTCAGGCTTTATTGGAGGAAAAAGAAGCTCAGTTACGTCGAAAAAGGAGGTTAGCGGCATTAGCCTATTCTTCATGGAGATTCTAATGTCTTTATGTAAAATGTGATTGTACACACACATCATTTCTTATCACAGTGCTGCATCGGTTCTTGGAACAAGCAATGGTGTAGTAAACGGTACAACTAACTTTATAACTACGACTATTGAAGACGGAGCATTTGCAAGTGTAACAGATATGTCCAAGGATTTGGTTGTTACTGGATTGACTGAAGCCCCATCTGAATTGACCCCTTCTAATTCGACTCGAGATTCAAGTTCTAACTTGGGCCCTCATGCTGAACCAAGTGGGACAAGTGATACCCTCCAAAAGTTCAGGGGTGGCCTTTTTACTGGTAAGCAATGCATCACTTTTAGTTTCTCTTTGACTTTTGAATGAAAGAAAATTGTTAGTCCTTCCTCATCTGTCGTCTTCAATAGCATTTGTGGTTGTAGAAACTTGGAAGACGATATGAGTTGGGTATACCAACTGAAGATAGAAATATGATTTTATACATATAAGTATGTAGGATTTGCCTACTTACTACCATTCAGAATGCTCCATATACGACTAGCATGGATCCCAAGACAATATTTTAATGAGCATGGGTCCACAACAGTGTGGCGCATTCTGAATGGAAGTATGTAGGAAAATCCTACATACTTGTATGTATAAAAGCTCAATCCCTAAAGATACTAGCACAAAACTTTTGTCATATGTAAAATTTCAGTTCCACTGTAAAACTAGCATATAATCTTTTATCATGGAAAGGTACCTCACAAGTCACAACAGGGCAATATGTTATGATTGTTGTATACGAGTTTACTTCTGATACTCTTCGCAAACAGGGAAATATATCTCTGGTATCTCTTCCTGGTTATATATCTTTATGCATATCATGAAAGGTATCAAAAACCAGTGGCAGATTTTCTTTGAGGCCAATGGCTTCTTCAGTGAACAGTGACTAGTTCATCTGATGAATTTGAAAGTTTATTTTAGCTGTCTTGTGGCAGAAACAGCTGGAGAAATGCAAGAAGAAGAAGAATTTCCAGAAGTGAAAGTAGACTTTCAGGTAATATTTATCATGCCATTATATATGTTTCTTAATGTTACTTCCCAAAATTATAATGCCACAATCAGTACTCATCCTATATTCGTGCAACTTCTCTTGTTTCCTACAGGAGACATTCTTAGGCCATACGAGTCCAATCAGTAGGTGTCGTTTTTCTGCATCAGGGAACAATATTGCAAGTGCTTCTCTAGATGGTACAGTGAGGTAAATCTTGTTGCAGAAGATTGTGACATTCTCAGATAACCTATGTTTTAGGGGATTAACCTATCAGGTTGATAAATTATGTGGCGTATCTAACTTCCTAAAAGTTTGGGTCCTTATTATTGGCTTTTTCCAAAGACTTGCTCATATTTGTCAAGCCTGGGGAGGCACATTGTAGTTGCTAGAGCACAGGTAACCAAATGAATTTCATATTTAACTCTTTGAACATGATGCTTTTCTGGTCCTTTATATGGTTTTCCATGTGTTGCTTCTGGTTGAACTGAGGTCGCAGGTATACTCATACTAAAATTAGGTTGACTCTTGTTGCATTATAAAGAAAAAATATTTGTGGCGGCACACTTGGTTTTATTGAACATGACGATGAGGCTTCAAAAATAATCTTCCATGTGCTCCTTAAACATGATGTGATCTGTATAACTTTGTCTTATGTTTCTTATAGAATTTGGGCATATGACTCATCAACCCCAGCTTCAAGAAATGCGACTATCTATTGTGGATCGGAGATCATGTCACTTGAGTGGGATTGCAAATCAGACCGCCTGGTATGTAATGTAGTATAATGAAGAATTATGCATTCTAGCATCATGTTGGAGGTGATGTTAATTTTGTAAAACTGGTATCTTGTCGATGCAATATAATTTAGCAGTGTGTAAAAATACTATAATAAACAAATTAGCTTCATGGTAGTTGTAATATTGGCTCTGTTAAAAGCTTCTAATAGGCACCGCTGATGGTGGCATTAAAGCATGGAATGTCGATGCTAAGCGAGTTGTTTGCGATCTTAGCACAAGTGAAGCATTTCCCAGGTCATATGATTGGTTCTTTTAAAATGCTCCAAAAGGAAAATGTTGCAGTTTCTCCTTTGTGCTTATGATTGATACTTGGTCACTGCAGTGTTTTGGACATAAAATGCAGCCCAGTGGAACCAATTTTTGTATCTGCAGCTGCATCCAGAAGGTATAATTCGTGGAATATAATGCCTTGTTTAAGAATGTATGAGTATGGATTCTTTGTTTAAGTGATGGTGATAAGCATCTTTTTCAAGGTTCCTTTTATTTAAAAAAGGATGAGAAGTCAATCAACAAGTTTATGACCTTGCCGTTTTTGCAGGAGTGGTACAAATTTTATGGATAAGTTGGAATTTGCAAGCTTAACTGTGTGGAATATGAAAACATGGAAAGCTGTGGTATGCCATCATTTTTACCACCCAAACAATTACACAAGTGTAGGAACCAAATCGTCTTTATTACAGTCATGATGTCTTATTACATATTCACTTTATTGAAGTCCGTGCTTCCTCTTGGTGAAGATCCACCAGCAATTACTTCCTTATGCTTCAACCACAACGGGAAGATTTTAGCTGCCGCTGCAACTGATGGAATGATTCACATGTTTGGTATCCTTTTAGAATTTTGCGTTTACGCATCTATATCATGATTGCTTTATCAATTTTAAAATTTTGCCTTTGGAGTCACAATTCCCATAAGATTGTTTTCCATGTACGCCTCGATAAAGAAACACATAAAGACATACTTGTCGGCTGGCAGTTTCTTGTGTATTTTCTTCTTGAATTTTTATGGGTGGCGATCACAAAACAAATAAAATAAATAATAATAATAATAATAATAATTATTATTATTATTATAGACCTTAATGTGGTTAAAAGATATGTCTGCGGGACTACAAATTACTGGTTGGCCTGCTCATGATTCTGCTATTAGCTCGGTACTTTTTGGGCCTGATGAGACTAGCATATTCACCTTAGGAATTGATGGAAAGGTAAGTTGGTCTTTTGGTCTTTCTGATTTAATTTTGAATAGCTGTCGCGCATAAGTTGCCTTCTATTATCTTTCGAAATTTAGCTTTCAATTTGAGTTTAAATATTTTTCAATATAATTTATTTTTGTGAAATGTCACCAAATAAATTCTTTCTTCAGGTTATTGAATGGAGTTTGCACAATCAAGGTAAAATTATCTGGGCAAGGGATTGCAGCAGGTACTTGAATTAAGTGGTCCTCAGTTAGACAATAGCTTTTTTATCCGTGTCACAATATAAATACTTGGACTTAGTATTATTACAAAATCTTTTAAATGACAATCAAAATAGTAAAATTCTTTTCACTTGTCAAATTGTGTAAGTTCTTGTTACTGTGTCAATATGAAGGTTCGGGAATATCGATAACTTTGGAGCCACTAGACATGAAATGGCTTTAGATGCTAATGGGAGGAGGCTGTTGGTAACTTCTGGTTCAGTGAGAGCACCAATATATCATGTATATGTGCCCACATCTCGTTCTTTATTTCTCTCTCTCACGAAAAACAAAAATGCACACAAAACCCACACGCTGCTTATTTCCGTGTTACTCCGTCTTAATTCAACTTGAAGCTACTCTAAATCTTCTGAAGCATGTTTTACTGTTGTCAGGTTCAAGGTCACTTGGATGGAAGTAAAACCCTTCCTCATAGTGCTGGTATATCGACTGTTGATTGGCACCCAACCTTGCCCGTATTTTTGACTGGTTCTGTTGATCACTCTGTCCGTGTTACATCAATATCATGAAGGTTTTTCTTTTTTACTTACTTATTTCTGGTTTCTCAGAAACCTTTCTCCTTGCTAGTTGTCCCTTGTGTTTTGAATGCTTCTCGTTTCCAAGTGCGAGCTGAGAATATTTGTGTGGTTAATTAAGCTTGGAAAATTATTCACGTACCAACAACACACATCATATAACCAAGTAGGTATTTGTAAAGTTTCTTTTCCTAATAATTTGTACATATATCATTACCAACTAGTTTATTATACATATGGATGTATGTATTGTGTAATATTATTGACTCCTGGCCCTATATATGACTTTAATTTTTTCCTGCAGGTGTATCCTGCAGCCTTGGATGACTTTTCTTTTGATTCCATTCTGCCTGGTGAAAAGCTGCATAAAGCCCTGATGTCGTCATGCTAGCCATTTTATACACAAGATGTTAATTATTTTCGAGAATTAACAGAGCTTTTGCCACATATCGTCCCTCTTTTACTTGCACTTGTAAGGGCATTGGGAGGAAATTGTGTGCTTTGTGTTTTGTGTGCTTACAAAAAACAAAATCAAAAACTTTGAGTGAATGATTCTTTGATTTTTTAGTTTGTCTATGAGCTCACACATGAATATTTGAGCACGACTCGTGTTTGGTCTAAAGTTTATTCCATTACGCAAAATGTTACAATGTTACCCCCCTAAAGTATGCAATAATTACACTGATACCGCTAGTTTTTAAATGATACATTTGCACATCCCTGATATATCTTGTTACATGCCGATCATATTATTTAGGGTAAATTGCATTTTGCCCCCACATCCCTGATACATCTTGTTAAATGCCAAGCGTATTATTTAGGGTAAATTGCATTTTTGCCCCCATGAGGTTTCTGACAGTTTCAGAAGCCCCCTAAGATTTCTGAAATTACATTATGCACCCAAGCGGTTTGTTAGCTATTGCAGTTTACTTCCAAAGTTTCTGAAAGCGAAGTGAAAGTAATATTTTTTATTATAAATAACTCAAAAATTTACTACAATACCCCTTAAATAGTATCTTTTATATAGTTTTTTGTTTAAAAAATTATTATTTACAAATATAATATATATTTACTAAAGTGATTATCTTCTCTTTCATATGACCTAATATCAAGTTTTAAATTAATAAATTAAGAAATTAAGTGAGGGTAATATGGTCCTTATACAAGAAAATCTAACTTGGATTATAAGTGGGGGCAAAGTGTGATTTTTGAAATCAGAAATTATCGGAAACCTTACGGAGGTAAAGGGTAATTTACCCTATTATTTTTTTAATATCCCTAAATTATCGTCACATATTAGTTATCATTAAAACAAAACTCGTGATTCAGGAGATAGTCCTGTATTCGTATGGTCAATGAGCCTAGCATGCTATCATCTGGATCTTTCGGCTTTGAAAAGCCCGGTTTTGCTCGACTTGTATATAGTCCCACAACGGAAGCTTACGAACTTTCTATCGAGAGAGTTGGGTTTGCGCCTACTATAATTGTAAACAAACTGCTTGATCCGAACAAAATCTGTTGCACCTCTGCTTGTTTGCACTTTATAAATAGGGGGAAATGCGTCCTCGGCCATAATTTTATGTTTCTAGTAAATTAGAATGAGAAAAAGAAAGTAGGAATAAAAATAGGGGAAAAATACGTCCTCAGCCATTATTTGACCAAATCCAAGAGCCCGGGCCGCCCACTTGGAATAGTTTTTCTTTTAAATGCAGAACACAGAGCTTTCACACAGCCACATCAGTATTTTTTATTTTATTTTTTATAGATTTATTTCTAATGCAAAATAAAAATTAATCGTGCTAAAATTTTTAAAAAAATATTTCTATATACTAAAATATTGATTAAAAAAAAGAAATTATGAAAATTATGTTTTTAATATATTAGTGTATTTGTTTTATTTTGGTGCAAAAAATATATTTTTTAATAAAAAAATTATGAATAATAATTTTTTTCAATTGAGAAAGTTACAGTTGCATTTGTACAAATTTTTCTAAAAATAGAAAAAAACATGTGAAGCATTTTTCTTCCCAATTTCTCAATTGAGAAATTATAAAATGATAAAAACCCCTTACAGTAAGACTGCCATGATTAGCCCTAACAAAAAATTCTTGGATTAGCCATTGCATTCAATCTCCTTTTACTCTTTTACTGCCTTGATTGAGCCTAGTTTGGGAATGTTCATAATTTTTTAAATTTATTTTTTTAAGTTATTTTTAAAGTTTGATTCTAAAAATGGGCATAACATTAGTGTTTGATAAATAAAATCTAAAAATTTATTTGATAAGTAGTATAATATTTGGTAAAATAGTATTTTTTATTATGAAAAGATAAAAGTATGTATATATTAAGAATGTAAGAAATATATTTGAGATTATTATGGTAATTAATAAATTAAGAAACATAAGCCATTTTTCAAATCATCCCTAATGTTACTTCTAAAAGTAACCATAAAAAAACAAAAGCACATTATTAAACAAATTTTATAAAATTTATCAAACATTTCATGCTACAATTTGAAAAAAAAAAAATGGATTGTTAAAAAATAATTAAAATTGGCCCCAACTCAAATGATAAAGAACTATAATGGCAAGTACTTGAAAAACGAAAAGAGCTAGAGTACAAATATAGTTGTGGAGCGAATTAAACTCCTATCCTTGGCTTGAAAAGTAGTGTTGGATTTACTATGGTTGCTCAGAAAAGCATTTTCTCTTATTCTGCATATAAAATTAATAAGATTGTTATGAATAGTTGAGTAAATATTTGATTGGAAAGTTTAACCAATCTAGAATTTCGTTCTCATTTGACTTTAGGTATAAATAGACAAGCTATGAAAGGCAAAGGGTGTTTGGAGACGCAGAAAAAGGAAAAATGAGATAAAGTATGCGTAAGAATGGAGTTTAATTTAGATTTCTAGCTTTATCTTATATGTTTTATTATTTTGTAATTATTTTTTTATATAAATAATAGTACACGTCTATTTTTACCCCATGAACTACGCTCGAGATAAATTTGTGTTAATTAGAGACTGAACCACGTAATTCTTGTATTTCTTATTTTACTTTTTTGCATATTATTTTATTTATTTTCTAATATGTACATAACACATTATCAACACAAGTACTACCCCTGATGCTCATATTTTCCAATTGTCCATAAAATTTTGACATAAAAAAATATTAATTTTTCCATTAATATATATTATAATATATACTAATGGGAGTATAAATGATTTAGTTACCTAATTATTATTAGGTTTGAGAATAAGAAAAGGGAAATGTTGTAATTAATTTAGATTATAATTTAATTTGATTATATTTTCATCTTTATGTATTTGGGTCATCTATATAAGTAGTCCATTGTATTTCTGCAATAGATATCAACAAAGAATTCTCTCTTTCTCTTCTTTTATTATTTAACATAATTAAATTAATATTTATTTGAAATATTTTTCAAGTTATAAGTATGGACCCGATGAAGCTAGTCAAAGATAGTTGACCTGACTCCAAAATACTTACTAACACATCCATAATATAAATGGTGAATAATCAAACCCTCTGACATATTAAGAGTAATAAATAATTATGCTTATAAGTCTGACCATATATTATTCAAGTTTAATTTATAGTTCCGACCGAGAGGATATAAATTTATTAATGAAAATCATAACTTTCGCATATTTGGCATTGGAAGTATATACCAACTTTGCTATATTTTTTGGCATGAATAATAGAATATGAGCGATTGTAGATAGCAACACAATAGTAGATATGGACCCTTAGCCAAGCCATGGCCTTAGTCTGACATATCAGAGTTGTCCTTTACAAATGAGTATAAGTCTATAATGAGTGAGAGGTAAGATGATTCGCCCTTCTTAAATTTATTTGATTATGTAATTAGTGTGAAGTAAAAGTAATTTGGTAGTATGATTATAAAATACCTATAATTTAGTACTCGTATTATTCCACAATTTTAGAAAAAGCATAAATTACTGAACAAAATGAGGAAATGACTATTATATTAAGCATATGAAGTACAAAATTAGAGCAGCTAGTAAGCCTCTAAATTAATAATAGTTATCATGCCTTTATACAGAATCAAAATGCATTTTCGAACCTCATCAAATAACAAGATCAAATCTAAATCTCTACCACTTCTATATATACTTGTATGAGCAAGTATTCTGATTCTGTATAAAGGCATGATAACTCTTATAAAAGTTCGATGTAAGATAAATTGTCCATCCATATACAATAACGTTACATACAAAAGTTTATAAAGATCTTTAACTTATCATTGGTTGTGCTATACTTCCCCCAATCGAGGGAGGAATAATATCATTTTATTGATTAACAGGAAATATTCATAATATGTTCACAGGAGATAATTTTGATTACTGCTCCAGTTATAAGGGTAAATAAAAATTCATTTAAAGTTACGCAATACTAAAGCTTTATTTAGACCAACAAAAAAATGTGATATTCTTATAAAAATTACATGGGGCAATATATTACAGGTTTGCGTAACGTCTGAGAAAATAAGTATTTTAGATACTACAAATCTGATTATTGGAAAAGGAGAAATTGAGCAATGAAAAAAAGAAATGGAAAAAAAAAGATGGGAAAAAAGTTTATTTGTGGTTTGTGCAGAACTCGAATGCGAGATCTGGAAATATGTTGACAACACTATAAATCTTTTATTCCGCCATCAAACACACTATCAGATGAATAATAAGATTTTGCATAATATATTATATGACACTCTGGACAAAATTGATCACAATTTATTAATTAAGTCAAAATGCCAATAATCTATGATATGGATATTGTGTTACATATTATAATGGTTATGCTATCTACACGATATATTAATTAAAAAATTGTATCAATTAAGTAAATATTCTTAAGCATCAAGTGTTAGTTACATATTTACTGATGTACAAAATTTATAAAATATCAAATCAAATGAATAACGTAAAAAAATTCCAAATTTTCAATCGTCGGGAGAATGTTATGAATAGTGAATTAAATATTTTATAGAAAATATAACCAATCCCATCAATGGTCCAAGACTTTCGTACTCACTTAACTTTGATAAGCCAAATAATTGGAGTAATTGATAAAGTTATATTTTAGTGTACAGTCTACCGTAAAATAAAAACTATACATTCTCAGTCCACAAATAATGTGGCACTCTCATTTTTGGAATGTGCAAAAAATCTCTCTTTTTTAATTTTATTTTATTTTAGAATGTTCAATAATTATATAAATATAATAAAATATTATTGTCACTATTATTTATCATAATTATTGGAGAAAAATAAAACAAAAACTAATAAGGGCAGGTTTGGTCCTTCGGAATCATTCAAACTTTAAAAAGTTAAAATTTTTAAATTTGTGTAAAACTATATCGGTTAAATTGTGCAAGGGAGTGCAACTTTTTAAACTTGAGAGCTTGTTTATTTCAAGTTAAAAAAAAAAATTATTTTCCTTTTTTTAAAATTAGACTGTATTTGATCTTTTCGTTCTTATGCATAGATTTTATTATCATTTTAATTTAAAAAGCAGGAGTTTGTTAGTTGAAAAAATATATTTGATCTATCTTGACTACATTACCTTTTATATTGAAAAAATATATTTTAATTTCTCTTTAATATTATTATATTACGTTAACTAATATCAGTAAACTACAATCAATTATGTAATATGACATAAACTTTTAACAATATCATAAATATTTATTTAAAAAATAATTTTATATATAATTATAACATATGTTTATATAGATTCA
>MKEJ01005344.1:0-11832 GCA_001753735.1 Embelia ribes | reverse complement strand
TATTTATTTCATGATAGTGAACATTGGTATGATTATGTGGGATTTACAAGAAATTTATATTCAAGACGTATTTATGTAAAGATAGCGAGTATTGGCATATTTATGTGAAAAATTGAGTTTTTGATATTAATTTTATCAAAGTGTAAATGTTGGATTTTGAAAATGAAATTTTTAAAAAGTGAGAACTTGTGGGAAAAGTGAGACTCGTGAGAAATTACAAGAAAATTGAGTTTTGTGATAATTCAAAGTGAATCAAACTAATGAATTAAAAAGTGGGATTTAAAATGATAAATCAATATTTTTATGTGAGTTGCATTGCATTGCGGGTTGAATCATTTTATATTTTTTTCGAGACCATGTCAATTTTTCATATAGTAAGCAAAAATAAAGAAAGGGCTCGACGCCCTATCGTGAAAGTCGGGAAATCTGATCAATGATATTTTATAATCTTGCCAAAAAGTGGGTGGCAGATTATAGCATAAGTTTTACAAGATAGTCCTATGGTTTTTACAAATAGTGAGAGGCACTTATCCCAAATTTTATAATGAGACATGAGTTGTTAGTCATTGTTGGTGTGTGTGAGTATATGTGTGTATTTGTGGATTTGCATTTCATTGAAATTATATTGTATTTTATTATTGTTCTGTAGTATAGATATTACACTTGCAAGCACTACACAACATCACATATATCATCTTATTTTGGAGAATAACTCATACACGTCATTCTACTTTTGTAGGCACTTATACTATAGGTACCGAGGCTTGTGAGTAGCACCGTTGTGGGTAATTTGATCTTTGTATATATTTCCTTCTAGCAGATGTATTTTAGATTTTATTTTGATATATCAGGCCAATTCATGTTGTATTATTCAGAGACTTAGTTAGATGTATTTATTTTATACATTGGTAGATTATGTAGATGTGATGTATTTTGTGCCCGATGGGTTTGTGTATTACATTCTGTTGTTACTCTATGCTGGCGAGAGTCATGTAGGGCGAGAACAGAATGTAATATAACTTATCAATGTTGGAGCATGTAGTTCATTTTGTATTTTATAAATAGAGAGTTTACTATTATTACCATGTTGGTATTTCTTTTATGCGCACTCTGATGGATGGATATATTTATGCGAGCATGTTATAGAATGTGAGATTAGCAAGATGCGGTATTAGTGTGGATTTCCTATTTTTATTTTCAAAAACCAATTAATGTTTTTCATTCTCTTTTACTTAAAAAGGGAATACACACACCCTCCAATGATTCTAGCAGGTTCATGGCTTGCCTTGGGTGTTCTATAAAAATTGGGGCGTAACAATATTCCTTATGCCAAATCAAATGATTCCCTCGGAAGCTCAGAAATCACCCCTAACCCTCATCTCTACTGCTTACCACCCTAACACAAACATCAAAACAGTGAGAACGAGGCAAAGAGTTCGAATCCACATTTTGATTGTCACATGATATATTCTTCATCTCGGATCGAAGTATTTTTGTGTTTCCCTTTCTTCTTCTCTTCTCTCCCTTTCTCTCTCTGTTCTCTCTATTAAGTAATAATGATTTGAGCATATGATTAAACGTAAGAGGAAAGAAGATAATTGAATTTCCCATTCAATTTCAACTTGATTGCAATTTGGTCTCCTTAGTTGACAGTTATATCATAATTAAACTCCTTTTTATTTTATTTAAAGTGCATTACAATTTATACATGATCATTATTTTGTTATTAGAGTGTTATTGGTTATTGGGCATTAAGATTAATGTTAATGGATGAGCTTTTAACCGATTAATTAAAGTAGTAGTATGAGTTCCTAAACCTACGTAAGAACTTCTTTGAATGTGGAACTACTCTTGATTAATAGAAAGTCGATGTTTTAGGCATAGTTTGGTATGCGGATCTTTTCAAAATTCACAAATCGAAACACCTTTACAAGTTAATTTTAAAATAAGGAGTTATCCTCATATTTAGTAAATAAATTATATAAATATAATAAATATAATTGAAATTATTTTGGTAATTAATAATAGAAAAAAATAGAAACAACTTATTAAAACACCTTAAGGTTGCTATTAAAAGCAGCTTAGAAAAGCAAAAATAGATTCTTAAAAAGATGTGCTGTAAAATTTATCATTTTATATTATAAATTCTAATAAAAAAAACAAAAACAAAAAATAAACAACAATACCAAACTCCTTGTTGCACCCAAAGAAAACCGATGATATTTTTGCCATGTGAGTCAAGCATCATACCAATCGAAGAATCTCAACAAGAACCGTATTTCATGACATGATTAAAAATTTCATACATATAAGTTTAAGTTATGCATTTCCCCGTCAGACTTTTGAAATAGTCAAAATCCCTCTAAATATTTGAAGTTACATTCTCTCTAAATCATTTGTTTTACACATACAATCTTGCCCCTCACTCTCTTGATTTATTTAACTAATTTCAAAGCTATATAATCCTAGATTGAAGAAAGATCGCTATAATGTACCCTTCTATGTTTTCTGGAAAACTTATAAATGTATTTTTTACACGCATTTACATATGCATATACGTGATAATAAAAGAATTATTTTACTATAAATTATACCAAAACTTAGAAGTAAAGTCTTACATAACTAACATGCTCGCTTCCATTATGCTTACTCCCAAAATGAGTGAGATATTAGTTAATCTGTTGGTGAAGAGAGATAAATATGTCTACTAAGCAAGGCTACCATTGAGTGTATTGATTATTTTATTGGCTATTGGAGCTTTAATTGGAAAAATGGAATGAGCATGTATTATACACGCAAGATTCGATAAAATGCAACTTTAATATTCTACCATAGTAGGTATTTAATATTCAGTACGTAAAAATTTAATGAATTTGAATGAAATAGTATTGAAAAGTAATTTATATGAAAATTGTGATGCATCTAATTTTTTTTTAATTTATTATTATTGTTATTATTTGTATAGGATTCTGGATAGGTATTTAATTACAAATAGAAAGAAATCACGGATATATATTAATAACTTTTAGGTGGGCTTTCAAGCCTCTTCGGAATACAAATCATGCTAATTTGGAATGAAAATGAAATGTCATTTAAATATCATCTACCTTACATAATATTAGTTAATGCTATTCTTATCGCTCTCCAAAAGTCATGAATACAAACGGGGCCGGTGCCGCCCCTGGAAGAGAGGAGGAGTGGGAGAGCCACGTGACAGTGACCGCACCCTCACAATCAGAGAGTGGCTCCTTACTATAGCCCATCTCAGCTGGCTGATTGGACCATTAGTTTGCCACGTGTTTTGCCACAAAATACTCTCTATGGCCACTTGGATGGACTGTGACTCACCGCATTTGCCTCTAGACACCTACCACGTGTACCCAAATATCATGTCCGCCATTCTCACCGCATTTGCACTCCTATTAGCAACCACTACCTATAAGTATCCAATAATGGGATACTATTGAAAATATATATAATCTCTTTTTTGGGTATGCAAAAGTTTAGGTAAAGAAACAAAATTTTCCAATATGCAATACTATTGGCTCGTTTACGTTTAATGAAGACATCATGTGAAACCCGTAATTTGCATTCTTTTATGGTTTTTTATTATTGTTATTGTTGTTATCATCATTAAGATTAAGAGTATTAGGCTGCTGATCCCATTTCACAGATCACATTGGGAATTATTTACAAACTTACTAGCTCAGGCAATAGAATTTTTCCATGTGGCTTAATAAGCTTTTTGGTTAGTTACATCGTAGTTATGTGAGTAAACTAGGTGATATTATATACTCTTTATCACCAGTGATCTTATTCCCTAGTTCTTATCTATTATCACTAATTGGGCAACAAAATGTACATTTAGTTGGCCACTTCATGGATCTTAAGTCATTTTTATATTTGATATTAAAAATGTTATATCTTGGTTTTATGTGTTTTTGTGTTACTTGTAGGAATTTGGCACAAAAGAGTGATGATAGGGTGATTTTTTATCAAGTATGAAGAGCGCAAGGAATATATTTAACGAAGTTTTTAATCTAGAGACTCAATGGTCAAATTGTTAATTCAACGTACTAATTTGTATATAAACCAAAAGTGAAAGGACCATTGTGCATTGTGTTTTAAGTCATGAAGCATTTTCACGGAATTAACGTGAAGAATACGACAGATTTAGGGCTAGATTGGTAGCATGTTTCCTGTCCACTTATTTATTTATTTTTATTTTTTATTTCTTGTAATTTATAGCCTAAGCAATTTAGTAAATTTTAAAAAATCTTCTTTTACAACTTGCTTTAGATTTTATGACGGTGCCCGTAGAAGCATACCTAGCAATTTTTTAAATCTTAAATTTATTATAACAATTTATGGGTAAAACTAATAACTGAAAATCGTTTTGCAATAAGAAGGTGCCCATATAATTGTAAATAAGTTTTTAAGTTTATTATTAGTCAATATGAGATAATATTTAAGATTATTCATCACTTATGGGCGGATAAAATCTCCGGAAGCATTTTTTACTCTGATGCCATATTAAATTTATAATTGTAATAATTATATAGATAAAATTATCCCCCGAAAACCAACTTGTAAGGGAATGCACATGTACACTACCAAAAAATAAGAAAATCAGAATGGAATGACCCATTCTTAAATCTATTGCTGAGCAATTTTGAAACGGATTTTATAACGGACAATTATTTGTTTTTGGTCAAGCCATAGTAAATATTTAATAATGGGTATTTTGATCTGTCGCTAATTTGCAAAGGAAAACACCATTATAATTTTGAAAATTTTGATCTCCACAACATGTTAAATTCGTTTCTAAATATCCATTTCTAATTTTGAAACAAAACTGCGTTGCCCAATCCTTTGCCAAACCTCCGTTGTTAAAATTGTTACAGGATTCCATCCTTTATTCCGTTCTTAATATCTTAAAAAATTAATAATACAAATAGTTTTCCATCGCATAATCCATTACAAAATATATATTTTCTCTTAAAAACAACAAAAAAATACAATTAATTATAATTGCAGCTTTATGTATATATATATATATATATATATATATATATATATAATATTTGTTTCATATTATTTACAGAGCTGGTCCATTGTATGGATTTGAGCCAAATAAAAAGTCCACCGGATCATTATCAGTTGTCGGCAGTGGAGGCAATTAAGGCGCGACACCGAACCACTTAAACAACATGTTTATGGACTTCTGCAAGTAATTAACTTGTAGATCTTGTTGTTGCATCAATGCGGCAAAATGCATCGTAGTCGAGAAGTCTTCTCATCACACCGAACATTCTCCACCTATCACACTCCTAATCCCGAGGATCCAGGGATGTGAGAAAAAAAAAAGAAAAAGGAAAAAAAAAAAGCAAAAGAATATAGCTACTGCACCATGTCGCCACAAATCGCAACTACAATATTCCACATCATTATATATATATAACTTGCCTCAATTATATACATATATATACACGCGCGCGCATGCATATAGCCAACCAGTATTTCATAATGGTACTATCAACAACAAAAGTAAAAATCCTTTGTTTACAAATTTAAAAGCATGCTACATTCTTATTCCTAAAAATAATAAAAGAGAAGGTATAGTATGTTTTTTGCCCCGAATACAAAGTTAAAGAACATATTTAGGCCTTTGCAAACCACCACTACAAAATACAACATCAACTTTACGCCATCACCTATGCACTACTACAACAAAAATATATATAATGAGTATTCAAGTAGCTAGGGTTGCTCTACACTCGCCTCTGCACTTTCAAAACAAAGTATATAAAGAATTACATAGAAAATATACGGTTAGACGATCAACTCAACAATAAAAATGAGACTACGCAGTATATATGACATGTATGAGCATGCTACAACAAATAAAGTAAGTAAATAATGCATATGAATGCTACAATCAATCATGATACTATGCACGCCACAACTATGACACAAGCTACACAAACTTCATCCACGCATTTTGCCATCGTACATTGCCTATTACACAAGTTATAAAGTTGAAAGTAGTATTTCTTCACATTTTATAAAGGTGAGCTACTCCGCATGCCCTACATTGACCCACCACTTGTATTATGATGTGATCAAAGCTGTCAGGTTGCTCATTGTACAAGTTTTTTGCTTTTCACGGTAACGCAATAGGCCTCATTACTTCTCTGCATTTATAACGGTTGATACATATTCCTGAAAAGAAAGGAAAAATGACTCAATTCTACACAACACATGCTTTAAATGATAATAAAGAGTTCTTCGCAATTTAAACTTTGTCTTCGCCAATCAAAGCGTTAAAAACCAAGTTTTAAAATTTGAAGTTAAGCTATGCCTACACATGAATGATATGCTTCACAATAAACATGATAATTATACTATGCAAGATAATGAAATTGATTATCATGATAGAGATAATTTATACAACTACGCCAATCAAATAAGCATAGAAAGATGTGTCACACATCAATACACGATCGAAATCTCAATTTTATATTAAATCTCATAGTCTATTGTACCTCAATCTCACTAGAATGATCTTTCGCCCGCACTAAAAAACTCCAAATTACTCCCACTTAAACCCTTAGTTTGATCTATCTCTGCACGTTGGATCAAAATGTTTCTATAAAAAATATGATATACATGAGATAAGAAAGAAGATATACGAATTTGTTTTGATCAAATTGAAAGGCATGAAAAATGAGAAACGAGAAATGAATGAGACAAGAAGTAAAAATTATGCCAAAAGGTAGACTTCGCAGTGGATATTTTGAATCACTAATTTTTATTTACAGAAAACCACTTAAGCTAGAAGAATCAAGGGGAAGAAGATTGAAGTTAAGAAATCTCCACCACATACTGCCTCTCTATAATTTTGGAGATAAAGGGAAAAGTGATGTTTGACTCCTCAAAAGGTATGATAAGGGTTAAAAAATAGTTGGGCCATACTGTCTTATCCGTTGGTCTATTCGGCGGTATGTTTGTCGGCGGGCAGCCATCGAATGACCCATTGGATGCAAACCTTTCCCATTTTCAACTCCCTAGAATTTCAAATCAAAGGTCCAACCCCCTATCCAACCATCGGATAGGCTTTGAACACACAATTTTTTTTGCACTTGACTACTTCACACTCTTTACTTAATACATGTAAAAACTATAATATAACATGCACTAAGCCTCCGCAATGCTACTCGGCACAACTACGCCTACGCTACAATATCACAATAGGGCCATACACAAAATGTCATAATAATATTATAATGCAATTAATAATATTATTATAAAAACAAAAAATTATTTGAATTTTCGGGTCGTTACATAACCACTTTTACCCCCTTCTCGAACCAGACTTACTCATCCCATTAATCGGCCTTATCGTCTTTTTTACTACAATTGTCCAATTTTATCCCCATCCGACATACTCATAGTTGCTGCTTCTATGCCGACTAACACGGTATGCTCTATTTCTTCTCATTTTTCTTATCATCACCTATCACGTACTCATCATGCTTTACTTACTTCGATAGATAATATTTATGATCTTGTTTATTTTTCTAAGATTGTTCGATAATCATCTTCGCATGATGCCATGAGGCTTAAACTTAAGGCTCTTGAGAACAATCGGACCTGAACTTTGGTATCCCTTCCACTGAGTAAGAAACCAACAAATTGTAAGTAGGTCTATAAGACCAAGTTGAGTGTTGATGGATCAATTCAGTGATACAAGGCCTATCTTATAGTAAAGGGATATACATAGGTTCAGGGAATGATTCACTATTTATTTATTCGTATTTTAGGCTCCAATTTTACTGCTATTGTCATATATGTGGATAATATTTTAGTTGCAGGCAATGATTCAGTTAATATTCAGACGCTTAAGCAATTTTGGTGTCTTGTTTTTGTATCGATGATTTGGGTCCATTGAAATATTTTTTGTGCTTTGAGGTTACTCATTTTCCTATCGTTTTTTAGTAACGTAAGTATGTTGTAGACATTTTATCTGGTACGGGCCACTTGGGGGCTCATCCAATTAACTTTCCTAAGGAGTGGAACTTAAGTTCTTTGTAATGTTAAGGGTACTCTGGCCATGGCCTTTTCTTCTTCTCGGAAAGTAATCCTTAGCTTACCACATATACTAATTCTGATTGGGCCAATTGTCCTACTACTAATTGATTGACATCTACCTTTTTTTATCATTTTAGGCTCAAGTCCTGTTTCTTGGTGTTTTTTGTTCTTCAGCTGAGGTTGAGTATCGTGCTATTATATATAACATTTTTCTATACGTATGCACATTAATTGTTCTTTAAATTACACAAGTCCTCTTATTCTTATTGATCGTAATGATGCGATATACAAATTTTCAGAAATAAATATCATTAAATAACCCAACACTTTTTCATTAACTATACAAAAGTATGGGGTTACATCCAAAATGCGAGGCACTTTTCTAGTTGCACTATGTCCAAACTTGTCATATAACAAAAGATCATACAATACAGAAGATACATTGACATCCCAAAAACAATATATATATTCCAATGTTTCCTTTGCCAAAATATCATATTCTTTAATTTGTAATTCAAGCACATGCTGACATGTAATCGAGTCAATGCTGAGAAAAAAAAAATAGATCTATTATGCGATGGTACAAATGATGAGCTAGATTCTATCCTAGCCATATTTTTATCATTCTTATTTGACTGGACACACAGCAGCTTTTGAAAATGATAAAAAGTAGTGTCAAAATTTTTGAATAGAGTACAAAATTCTAAGATATTTCTATTAATTTTTATTTGATTTTTGTCATTTCAAAACATGAAAGGACGATAGTGGTAAAACACTTTTTTTTCAATGATGATTGAATAGTCAGGAAATGGAATTAAGGCAATAAAAATATGAAGAGCGTGGATCTAAATCAAATACATTATGCTCCAGAATAAGAAATGTTTGCTCCAATACCACGTCTAGGATGCCTTCCTTTTGGCTGTTATATTAACTTTAGAAAAAGATTAAAAATTTAGAATACAAAAAGGAAAAGATTTAAAAAATAAAGCACCCTAGTAAAGTTAGTGGTCAAATGATGACATGAATGACAACATCATTGTAAAAGTTAGGAAAATGTAATTTTGATATGTAAAAAAGTGCTTTTCTTGCGTGCTAGCTTTTGCTACATGGTCTAACAATAATGTTACCCCCGACATGCCTTCAATCATTTGACTATATACATGGTGCAGTCTAATCTTGAGTTGGCAAATCCGCTGAGTTAACAAAGTCAGAAGAAACTGATCATGTAGGAGGTTTAAAAAGACTATATATATATATGTATATATATAAGTCGATAATAATAGAAAAAAATGAAATATATTTAATTTAATCAATTCTAGTATTGTATTACATTTATTTTCAGATTAATGAATTTTGTCATTTTGTTTTTTTCATTTGATCATAACTTGAGGCTGGCCCTCTTCGAATCTTGCAAAGTGACGTTTGTGAATAACCCAATTCGTTCAAATTTAGACACATGAATTTATATATATATATATATATATATATAGGAATATCTCTCAATTATTATGAATCACAATCTAGATAAATACTCACATGATGCGGTAAGATTTCGATTAGTTTACCGCATCATGTGAGTATTGATCTAGATTGTGATTCATAATTTGTGAAGATTTCGATTAGTTTACCGCATCATGTGAGTATCGATCTAGGTTGCGATTTGTAATTTGTGTACCGTATTCCCTTATAGAGCCTTTTAGTTGGAAGCAATTGATTTCAACATGGTACGAGTATATCATATAACCACAATCTGAGTTAGAATATTGGGAATTTTGCAATGCAAATTACATACACGTTAGTATATATTTCTCTTATGTACAATTTATACATGCAAAACTAATTTTCTGAACCTACTTTTGCAAATCTATAGCAGGATCAAAAGTGATAAGTCACCACCAAACACAAGCCATTAACATATTAATCAATTACCAAGACCATAAAGCAAGAAACAAAAACTCACAACCTCGTCAAAGTCCCCATGGAGTGTATTACGGTACAAACTCACAAAATTAAGACGCAAAAAACCGGAAGCAAAACACCATCAAAATCTACTAAGTTCTTAGAGTGCAATACAAATAGAAAGCTCGTACCGAAATATTAATACAGAATCAAGCTGTATAATGTTGTGATTTTATTCTGTATATAGATATTCAACATAGATTTTCCGTACTTTCTTCTTAAATATGTGTTGCTACTATATATTTCAAGATGTAGGGACTAGGGCCCACCCTTATTTGTTGTCCTCCTCCGGCTACCGGAGACCGTGCCCGAGTCACTGCAGCAGTTCCCATCGTCGGATATCAACGGAAGATCGTTTCCCTCATCAGCATCATCCACGGTGGTGATGCGGATGCAAGAGCACCTCTCCAGCGATGCGAAGAAAGCGCTAGTTATGCCGCTGATAACCCATGTGGCGACCCCGTCGACTTTCCCGCAACCGGGGCTTGGGGCGGACCGGGGTCGGGTCTGGATCGGGCCGGGTCGGAAGGCGAAGAACCTGTGGCAGCTTGTGGAGGAGGTGGTGGCTGCCATGATTCGGTTGTGATCCGATAAGAGAGACGGAGAGAGATTATGAGATGCGTTTTTGGCTTTTGGTTTTGAGACAATTTCTTTATTTAACGGGTGAATTACGCTAGTGGTCTCATTCTATTTGGTCCTAACGGTTTAAATTCTAACATTAACAGTTCCAAAAGTTTGAAAAGGAATAAATTTAGCCCTTCGTTTGCAAAAAGGTGACAGATTCGGTCCTTTTTGTACCATTTTTTCTAATTTCATGTTTCGTTCCGTGGCCATAGTAGTATATGATGCCAAAATATAAATTTATTTTGTCATTTAGGACGATTTTTCGTTACCTAAGTCCATAACATTGAGGAAACATGACATTTGCTATTCTAAATGAAATTTTAAGGACTAATCCTAATTTTTGGAAACTATGCTGAATATTGCTATAATAAAAGTCCTATTTAACGATGGAAAAAGATAGGAGGCTCTTTTGTAAGTTACAATAATGTCCTTGATGATTTGCACAAACACAGTC
Source organism: Embelia ribes (assembly GCA_001753735.1). Taxonomy (NCBI): domain Eukaryota; kingdom Viridiplantae; phylum Streptophyta; class Magnoliopsida; order Ericales; family Primulaceae; genus Embelia; species Embelia ribes. Next base: position 704 of record MKEJ01005344.1, on the reverse strand, counting down.
CATTTTTCAAATCATGTTACAGTTACATCTAGGTTAAAAGGGAAATCCTTAGATTTGCAAAAAAATAAAAATAAAAAATAAAAAATTCAAATATTTGCAATAAAGTAGATCTTCTAATATTTAAATGTGATAGTAACCATATATCCGTCAACAAAGTGGTTTTGTTAATGGCATGAGTAATTAGTGATGGTATTTTGTTATCTCAAGAACTCACAAAGCATTTGGGAGACTCTGTTAAAGGTAATTATGTCATGCGTAAACTAGATATGGCTAAAGCATTTGATAGCCTTTGGTTTTTCTGTCTTAATGTGGTTGTTTCGGGGTTCTTCTCTTCTTCTAGAGGCCTCGATCAAGGGGATGTTTATTCTTATTGAAAAGGTTCTCGGTGGAGGCTTATCACACTTATATGCTGATGGCTCTCTTGTTCCTTATAAAGTCGCATCAAGTTGCTCTTTTGTTCCTCGTATTCTTTTTGCGGATGATGTGCTCGCATGGTAGGAAAACTAATCTCACTTAGTGATAGAGCTGTAATTTTATTATTATATGAAAATAGTGGGAATAAATTAAATATAATTTTTGGGTTATAATCTATAAAAAATAGCCTGGATCTGAATTCATCCCTATGCACACAAAGTACTCACTACGTTAGAGGCTCCACGACCGGGGGTTGCCTGGCATGGGCCATCTGACGCTCAACATCGGTG
>MKEJ01005343.1:0-14258 GCA_001753735.1 Embelia ribes | reverse complement strand
ATTTAGTTTCTAGAAAAATTTTATGTTTCCTATTTAGTATTCAGATTTATTTAATTTGATTAAATTTTTGCGTAGAGATACTATATATATGTGTGTGCCCGCGTGCGCGCTCGCCTGTGTGTGTTTCTTTCTCCTTATATAGCACTCATAATAAAATTATATTCTCTTTATTATATTTAACAACATAATAATTATGACAAATTTAATGAACCCCCACTTCAAGGTTAATTTTGATCGAGCGTGCATAGAATAAATTTTAGAAATTACTTTGAGAAACAATTTGGTATCTGTAACAATTTGATAAATTGCTTCTATCTTTCATTTAGATTGATTGTCCCTTTTACACAAAAAGTTTTTTTTTCCCTTCAAAATGATGAAAAAAAGAGGAGTAAATCAAGCTTAAAATTTATAGATATTTTAGTAAATAAGCAAATTAACTAAACAGCTAAATGGGTAACAAGTTATATACTATACGTTAAAATGGTCAATATATAAGTTTTAGTCAACTTTTAACCAAAAACTGTCATGGTTACCTGAGAAACTTCATATTAAGAAGCTTGCAAATTAAAAGATAAATCATATTTAATCACTTTTCATATAATCATCATCACCATCATCAAAGCCTTAAACTTTTAGAAAATTAAAATGGTTAAATAAATCTAAAATAAAATATTACGATAAATCGTTAATTCTACACGTCCATTCTCATGTTTAGTACAAATAGTAACGTATTACTGAATTTATTTATTTTTTTATTATATTGTTTCTTGTTCTCTCTATATTTATACGATAAGATTTTGCATTTCTCGTATTTTTTGTATCGTGCGTGTCTACATTTCGAAAATCGGAACCTCAAATATGTTCCAAATGGTTCTCTCTTAACATGTACTATACGACTTTTATTTGCCATGGAAAAGGAGAATGTCGTATTCAAGTTGAATGGTAGCTAAATAAAAGGAAATGAATATGCCACAATAGAGAAAATATAGAACCCAGCACCCATCATCACTGCCACTACGTAGATTATTATTATTAGAACGAGGATTTTATATATAATTAATTATTAAAATGCGTTACATTGGATTTGGCTGGATATCAATATAATATTTTAAAGAACACAAGTCCACGACACATTCTAGATGACAATATATAAATTCTACATAATTGTATATTATTATTATTACAAGATAAAAGTGCCAACTTTAAATACTAACTAATCATACATTCTTCTAAGAAGCATCATCACCAAGGGCCTCCTCCAGGTGGACCGGGCGGACCTCCAGGTGGGCCCGGTGGTGGGCCGGGGGAATTGATAGGGAGTCCGGGAGGAGCGAATGGGCCAATAGGTGGCCCGGGAGGGAAACCGGGTGGACCACCCGGTGGACCTAGAGGAGGACCAGGTGGCCCTGGAGGGCCACTGGGAGGGCCAACAAAACAATCTTGCAGAAACCAGCAACAACACAAGAAGTAGAAGCTGCAAATAACTTGGAAAATAAATACTAAGTAAAACACCAACACCGTAACTCAAATTTCATGTAATCAAAACAAAGCCGAAAATAAAAGATTTTTACTAACCAGGAAGATATCGAAGCGCACAAGTTGTTGCACAAGCCGCCAATAAAGCCTCCCGGTATTGGGAACGAACCGGGAGGCCCTCCCGGTCCAGGAGGGCCCCAACCTGGTCCAGGCCCGGGACCTGGGCCTGGCCCACCTGGTCCGCCCGGTGGTGTGGGTGGCCTCATCTTGTGAATGCAAATTGTGGATAGTGAGAAATTTAGGTGATTAACGACAAGTTTCGAGTTTTAGAAATATATATAGGGAGATGTTTAGTGCTGCTGTTTGAGATTTTGTTTTGATTGGTAGGTCCCGAGACGGTGAACATAGCAATTCAGAGTTGGTACACGTACGGAGAATACGGACACAAAAAATTTATAAGCTCGATAACATTTTGTGTATCTGTCTTATAGTCACATAAAAGTCTGTACACTTTTGTACGTAATAATAAGTGTTACATGAATCATTTTCGTCACATCAAAATATTTTTATAATCAGTACTTTTCATGCACAAAATATTGTTATATAAGTCAATAAACTATATATAATCTTTTTCTTAGCCACGCAGGATGTTTCTACAATGTTCAGGACCTTGCAATCTGCCTTTCTTTCAGACCTATCAGCTGTTGTTCTTCAACCACCTTCCTTTCTTTACCAAATGCTCTTCTACCACATGAATATGCCTTTCATTTGTAATAATAGCTCATATATATATATATATATATACATTGCTTTAATGTCACATTGTAATCTGTAATTCTATTCCTTTCCACCAACCAAACAAGATCTCCTATTCTAACTAAACACCATTAAGAAACCAACTAAACAACACTTGCAGATTCTTATAAACCAAATTTGTGCGGAACCAAACCGATAAAAATCCAAACAAACAACAATAGTACCCGAGCATAGTTATGAAGACACAAGCTTGGACAAACTCTGCTTGATTGTCTATGTTGTTAAATTATCGACACCATTAAAGCTTCGTCACATGCATTAAAATGATATTTTTCAAAAATGGCAAGACAAACCGACCACGTTAGTCATTGAACTTCTCTGTTCGGATCCAAGTGAAAAAATTTGAAAAGAAAGAGGAAGGAGTCGTTGACCATATTTGTTACGACTTGAAGTAATTTACATATAGGGCAATGACGTGATCGGGGGATTCTGTTGGAATATTTCAATAATTAAGGGGCAAAATATGTAAATATTAAATATGTTGTGCTATCAATATAATTAAGTCTAACTAAAGTGGTCTAATTAAGATTAAATATTTGGCTTAAGGGTATAATTGTCATAGAAGTGATATATACATACCTAAGTGATATTTCTAATTCTATAAGGGGCAGAATAAGGAAATATCTAAACATAATACTTGGCCTAGTATAAATATTGAGGTTATGATCCCCAACTCATACAACACAAAAAAGAAGAACCCTAGTTCTTCCTCTTCTTCTCTACATCCTAATCACTAGAGTAAGAGACAAATTAACTTTTGTCATTGAGGTTCTATCGGGATGGAGGATTTAACCCGTTCGAAAACTTCCAATCATGGATTCAAGTAAGCTTCCGGTGTTTTAATCTCTATATCTCTTGAATTAATTGGGAATACATATATACTATTAAGATTTGTCTACAATCCATATTTTTGGTCTTATTTATTAAGATTATGATCATTATAAATTAATTAGACTAGAAACTTATTAAGGTTAGACGAATCTATCTACATATATTATGAAATCTGTCGCGTATAAATCCTACAAGATAAACACTATTGTGAAACATTTCTAATCCGAATTCTTCAATTGAGGAATAAAACAAAGGAATAGAAGTGGGAATGCACTTCAAAAATCCGGCAGCAAAAAAGGGAATAAGAGCTTGTTTGGTTACAGCTCATAAGCTTCAACTTTTCAGATTATTTTTGCTTAAAAGCTTAACAACGCTTGGGTGATCAACTTTTAAACTGAGCTTATTTGCTGATTTGACCTAAATAAACTAGATGAGTCGAATTTTTTTTTCTTAGTAAAAAATAATATCTGTTTAGCAGCTGCATTCAAATGAACTCTAAATATGACAGGCACGAGAAACTCACGAGTAATTCCGGCACCGAGGAACCATTCTGCAAAGTCAAACACCGCCAAATATTAGCAACTGAGCAACTATACGCACATACACATACACACACACACACACACACATATATATATAGAGAGAGAGAGAAGTGATTAAAATGACCTGAGATGCGAATTTGAGATCGGAAGAAGGAGCATCCATATGCACGGCGGAGGGCGGCGGAGCGAAGGTCCTAGAAAGGCGGGGAAGGAGGAAGGAGTTAGAGGAGAGAGAAGAGAAGATTGGAGGAGTCTTGGAGGAGGGAGAGAGAGAGGAGAGAGAGAGGGCGATGGCCACCGTGGTGCTTGCCGCTGCCACTGTCCTCAAATATGCCATATTCTTTCTCTCTTCTCCTTTTTCAGTTTAATTATTTCTTTCATTGATTCCATTTTTTACCCCCCACTGTCTCTCCCTTCTGGATGGTTCCACATATTTATTAATAAAATAAATAATAATTGGGCTGGGTTTTATAATGGGAATATACTTTTCTTTTTAAAAAAAAAAATAAAATATACAGAGGAAAATGGCTAGATAAACGTTAATATACGTGTATTTTAAGGGATGATATAAACTAAAAGAGTATTTTCATTGCCTTCTACATCTATTTAAAAAGGAAAGCTTTTTAATTGTATATATGAAAATTAAATGGATATTTACTAATTAAATATATTTGAAGTACCAGAGAAGTGGAAATCGATAAAATTTATGCCCAATTTGCATTTTGTACGTCCTCTCCAAATAATTATTTTCCTATTGGATTTTGGACAGATGCTCAGGATAGAGAGCAATTTAATTTCCTGGATTTGGGTAATTATTTATTGGCATTCATAAGGACACCCTTAAAAATATGTTCACATATTACATCTTTATTTTTAAATAATATTATATATGTAATATTATTGGTGGATTCAGGATTTCTGGATAGGAGGACCGAATCCTCTTATTCTATATAGCGGACTTTTTTTTTTTTAGGGGGGGGCGGGCTATAGAGGTATAAAAAATTTTAACATTTACATAGATATTTTGTGAAATTTTCTGAGCTTGGCGCCATCCGCTTCCCTTTGGGACTGCAACTGTGTAACATCGAAAAATAACGAGCCATTAAATTTTCCCAAAATAAAATAAAATGGCGAGCCGTTTAGTAAGCTATCTTATAAGATTATTGCGTTGATAAATTTTTTGCATTTGGCAAGACATTAAAATTGAAGCTGTCTGCATAAAATATGTTGCTGCTGTTTGCCCTTATAAAACTTGCAGATTATTTTATAAGCTAATGAAATCTCTACTACATAAATTACACAAACTTTACTCTCAGTGAGAAACTTCCTACTTTATGAGCAAGCAGTATTCCTATGAGTTTGATTATCCACCAAAAAAAAAAAGTAATCCAATGAGTCGGATATAGAACATTATCATTAATGAGTTCGAACAAATAATTTAACGGAAATGGTTCAAATATCGCCAATTACGTATTAAGTATGTACCAATTATCACGAGATCTTGATCTTATTTTAAAAAAACTATCAATAAACAATTGACACATAAGAGCTTGTCTGGTACATGATCGCATGATTCTCTTACGTTGATAATTACAAATAACTTGACAAGGTCCTATTCGGCTGAGGACATTTTGTTTACCGAACTCTACCCTCTCACCTTCAATCTGTTTCACGTAACAGAAAGATTCAAAAGTACTTTCACCGTATCAGAAAAGTTATCATGCGTAGCTTAGACAGGAAGGAAACAGTATTTTTATCCATATGCCGTCTACTATAATCAATTTTTTTAAAATTCACTTTACGGTTATTGAACACTATCATAGCCTTGATAACGCCGATCTAGTTCAATGCACATGAACACGAAATCATGAAAAATGCCGTCATAAAAATTTTGAACTTGTACAGTTCTTAAAGAATAATGCATAATTAAGATTACATTCCATAGACTCAATCAATAAAAATGAGAAAATAGAGTCAAGGCCATTTGGCAGCTTGATGTATATACAAACTTCTACCTTCTCAAAATAAAATTATGATGTTTACTGTTAGCAAAATATACGACTCAAAGAAGATAAAATCACACAACAGAATAAATATATATCTGCATGTATACAACATCACAACATGAAGCCTCGTTTCAGGGAAATAAATTAACATTGTCAACATAAATTCACCAAGTCACTGTGCGCAGGATAAATGGTTGAAATGTGCAGTCCGATAACAAAGATCTATCGGAAGGGAAGGCTTCCTTGTTCCTTTCATTAACCACTACTTACGCAATGAACGGTGAGATCTTTTACTTGAACGGCTGTCTGAGTAGCTGCATAATTATTTCCGAGTATTAAATATAGGAAAATGATATGCAAACATAATAGACGAGGAGCCAGGGGAACATCACTATGAATGTAAATGTTGACACGGGAAAAGTCATTTTGTAAGCATTTGTATAAGATTCTTGTGTTTATATACTTGGATAAAACTTACGAATCATCACTGCGCTCTTTGCTAATTGACTCCCGCGTTCTCCTTGGCATCCCGACATCCTGTTCCAGTACAATTTCTTAGTCAAGTCGTTACCAAATGTACAATTGAACATACACATCATGAAAATCCAAGAAACTAATCCCTTCAAATTTAGTTCTTTACATCTTTTTAACAATCGTTTCAATCTTTCCTTATTTTCAGTTAAAGGTGACTTGAGATATATCTAGCCAAAGAATCAGTGCACATCTCACAACCACCTTGCTAAAATGAACTATCTTATTCCAATCAACTGGAACTTGGATATCAGCAACCATAGGGTACAAATACTCCCTCACCCCTAAACATTACGGGCCGTACCTACTCATACTCATTAACAAAAAAATTACCTATGTTTTATTCAGAAGTAACTGAATAGGCAGTTGCATAATCCACCTAGAGTCTAGCCCACTCGGAAAGGAAGTTGAGATAAAGAATTTACAGGCATTTCTTTTCCCAGTTAGAGAGTTTTCCTTCGCCATCCATTCGGATCACTTGCATAAATTGAGAATCTAATTTGGAGTATAGAGATTTATGATAACCGGGAATGAAATATAAAACATTTCCATCATAATGATATCAATTATTTTATTATTGTTGCTAATTGATATATGCACCATCAGCAATACAGAACAGAACTTTAGAGGAATAAGAGAAGAAATAAATTACAATGCATTGCACAAAGTAAAGAATACTTACAGGATGACATAACCGTTTGTTCCTTTTGCTATGCACCTCTAGGTACTCTTCATATGACTGCATTTTGAACCAGTAGAGAGCACGTATATCAATCGTCAATACCAACATTAAAACGTTGTAACACGCAAAACAAGATTATGGATTTTCTTAATCACTCCTAAGAATAATATGGGGACTGGGAAAAAGATAACCTGGCAATCAAGGTACATCAAAATGAATCTACATTAAGAGCTCGAAACCCATTTCTTACACATCATGTGAAATTAAATGTCTAATAATTTCATTATCTTAACAATCCTCAAAGCAAACCCAGTGATACCCGACTTTTCTCTTTTTGACAGCGCCACCTTCCTTATTTTGCTCCTCATATACATACATATATATATCAAATTTATTCACTCATTTGTACCGTCTCCTAACTTCATTGACCAGTAGAAATTCTAAAAGAATCAGTTCATAGATGATGCAATTAGGTTTTTTCAAAAATGTAAGCATCATGGCTGCAAATAAATGAACAGGACACAATAGTAAGCTCCCACTCCTAGTACAATTTTTCAAATCATAGCAGTGAGAGCTCCCACACTGACAATCTTTTGACTCCTAAGTTATAATCACAATTTTTGACTCGGCAATTTTTTATCCCATCCCATACTCCTCAATTGAAACAAAACTAATCTGTAACTAATATAGGTCACTCTTCTATAAGAGTTTTCACTACTTTTTTGCTCTTGATCCTGACAAAGAAAGACAAAAACCATTTAACCCCAATATCACCAATACTTTTCCTGGTTTGAGTAGGAATAAAGAAAACAATGAGAAAAGCAACTAAAACATTATAAAGGAATCAACACATGGAAGATGAAAAATTCTTCCTATTAAACAACTTCAAAAGAAAATCACATAATGTAGCTGTAAATATCAGTAGACAATTTTCATCACATCTGAGGGACAGCAAAGTGGCCTGAGATTTCCAACCACACAGTTTGTAATTCGTTGAGAAACACCAACCAATTTCTTTACTTTTTCTATTTTCAAAAACATGTCCATATAAAGATGTGAAGATGTCGGCATGATAAAGCAATTACCAAACAAGCCCCGAGAGTTCATCAACATAAAGACAGAAAATTTTGAAATACATTTACGATGACATACATTATCATTTATGAACCAGGAACTGGAAACGGATATTGTGCACATACGATACCCCCATTAAACAAGTCAATGTAGGACACTGCTCAAAAATCAACAGGAGAATTTATTTGAAGAAAATGAAACTATACAAAACAGTTACACCACTGGAAGCTAAGATAGGACCACCGTACCATTTCCAGGATCTCATCATCGGTCAAGGTACTAGCAAGGGAATTTCTATCTGCAGACCAACCCCAACCATCAATTGGTGCAGAAGAATCCTGATCCAACTGAGTGCTAGTGTGACTTCCATTAATGAGGGAACGTTTTCGAGAGTTAATTTGTGATGGTCCAGATATTAAAGGCATCTGTGTGAAAGGAAATCTGTTCGTTTCAGCTTGATGTTGGTAGAATAAGGAAGGATTAAGCATGGGTGCGGGACCCCATTGAGGATCCAGGATACTGCAGTGAGTTTCTACACAAGGCCTTTTAAATAAGAGATCGTCCCTGAAAAACCATTCATGCTGAAGGCCAATGGCAAATATGCCCAAAAACTGAAATCAGAAGAATTTTTGGTATATTTTCAGGTAACAGGAGAAGCTATACCTTTCAATTTTTGCATTGGTATCACCCTTCCCGTCAAGCAGATCACAAAGTGCTTCTCCAATATCCTGGGGTAGCTCCTGGGAAGAGTATACGTCTAAAATCAGCCATTCAAGACCTTTTGAAAGTGAGATGAATAATGTTAAAGAGTAAGCGTAGATTAATTATTATTTTCCGGTCTATTTTTTATATTAAAAGAAACAATGCATAAACACAGACCGCGCCTTGATAGAAGCAAACCCTATTAACAATAGTCTAAGGATCCTGAAAAAGAAATAAAAGAAGATTGTCTGAAATCCTGCGAGGAACCCCAAAGAAAAAAGCAAAGGGAATCCATCTCTTCAAAAGAAACAATGAGCTTTCCATCGCCTCAAACCCTGCTAGATCATTCGTGCCAAGCACAGCACAAGATCAAGGAAAAGAAATGGAGTGCTAAAACATTCTTCAACTTAGCACCCGGAACAAAGATTCTTCCCAACCATGTAGCGAGCCTACAATCAAGCCTGGCAAGGCCCCCATACACCAAGATCGACAAAAAACTAATAGAAAGACCCCATAACAGCTTAATGAATGAAAAGATGATGAACTGATATCCCTCTTTCTTCACAACATATACCAATCTGCTCTGATTTGTCTAAACAAGTAACTACTATCAATTACCTGGCAGTCTCTGCTAATTTTGACTGGCTTATAGTCATTCAATGGATTTTTGAGATGAAGAGTCTTCTGAAAGGGCAAGTCATATAAACGAAGCCATTTGACATTAAAACTGCGTCCCCAGGGATTTTTTCCGTTACCTTGGCTCCAAACGTTATCTCTTCTCCACCCAACAGAAGACATCATCTGAGCATACCCTTGAAAGAAACCACTCATGTTGACACTAAATATTAAAATTACTCTGCCAGAGTTCTGCAAGACAATCATCAGCTTCACTGTAAAGTATCAGGATAGAGAAAGTAACTCATGACATTTGCATAAGAGGGAATCTTACCCGAAAGGCTTCTTCCAAAATTGGCTCATTCATTAGTTGAGTAGCCCAAATGCCCTTTTGAATTGATAAATGTAAGTTTTCATGGTTCAAACTCTTGATGACAAAATATCTTGTTCCCTGCAATTTATTGTTTCTAACTTCACCTGAATTTGTCACCTGATCACATTTATTTTCTCGAACTTCTGCCCCAGAGGAAATGGTCTCACCATCTCTTTTATGGCTTGAGGTCTCTGACAGAAAAGTCCAGCTTGTTCATACATAATAAGCACTATAACAAAATTTCAGGAACTGCCTAGCTAATACTCTTGACAGATGTAAAAATCACGAATCATATACATTCCGTTCTTAGACATATTTAACTGATAAATAAATAACTAATTTATATATGAATTCATAAGTCAGTTCAAAGATACAATCCTAAAGGACCTTACACAGATTGCTATTACAAGGTAACCCAGAAAGAGGGAGAAAGAAGAGGGAGAGGAAGGGAGAGAGGGAGGGAGAGAGAGGAGGGGGAAGTTACTTCGCCTGAAAATAAACTGATCATTTACTTCAGTGTCATGAAAAACTATCGGTAACCCAAGAGGATAACAGACAAACAAAAATTCACATTCTTCCACCATACAAAACAAATCTTTGTGTGGCATTAGAGACCACCAATTATGGACGGCCCAGTTTGCGGGGTCTGGGAGGCATTAGAGACTACCTATAAGCCATAAAAAGAAAATCATGTACAAATGAAATGACATCAGTCCAAACAGTATGGAAACCTAAAAAATTTCAAGGAACTCCATAAGGAAATCATACAAACACAAAGTTCGATCCTCAATCCAAAAGAAAATTTAGCCATCGAAAAATTGAATAGAATGCTTTAAAGTCTAACCCATCAACAGCTCAATCAATTTTCTCCCTATGTTCAAATACAAGAAAATCAGATAGCAAGCCAGGGCCCCTAGGTCTCCTATGTAGTTAATTCTGCCACCAACAATAATGAAAACCTTTTACAGTACTCACCATCACCTACAGCGCCAAAATAAGACCAGGAAGCGCGAAAACCCTCTAGAGACATCAAATAATGCAACAGTAAAAGAGAATTTCACAATAATTTTTGCCTGTGAAACATCTTCTTACTCAAATTATCTTAATGAAGCTAGGACCCACCAACGGAAACCCCAGAAAAAAGCTTATCAGGGGACCATGAGCTTTACGAAAAGACTCCAATGGAATTTACCGACAATAACGTCCTACCCAATGGAAACCATGTCCAAAAGGCGCATGATCACAAAGATTGAATATATATTCTTTCAAGAAGTTAATTTGACAATCATGAAAAATTTCCCAAATATACGAGGCAAATCCTATTACTAGTGTCAGCAAACCAGCTGTTGCTGAAATAAAAAAGCAAGTTCGTAAAGGAATCCCTACAAGGTTGATGAACAACCATCTTATTGAAACACAAACTATCCCCCTTTCACCACCGTTAAGCGGAAATTGGGAGCAAACTCGTAATATTAAGAAGACCTGTTCATAAGAGACAACAATATGGCTCAGAGATCAAAATTGTAGACCAACCACTAAGAAGACTCCATGCTTAGTGGTGTCATAGACTTATACACAAGACGTAGCAACAAAAAGAGAAGGATAAATCATTTTGTTGCCAAACAAAAATCAAACGGTAACCTCAGATGTGGAAAATGCCGGATGGAACAAATAAAAGAGGGAAACTAAATCTATTCATAAAATTAAAATTCCATTATTTTCTAGAATACATCCCCATCATTCTATAAAGAATTACCTGGATCATCCATATTGTCTACGTCATGCTTACATTCGGTCACCGATGAATCAACCACAGATGCATTTTCCTTTGCAGTATCAGAGGACATCCCGTACTGGCTCTGTCTATATGTGGCAAAAACACAATTTTAAACAGAAGAAACGAACGACTTTATAACAGAGCAGACAATAGAAGAGAAGAAATCCAAAGATAAGATATACCCAAGCACCTCAAATACATAATCTGTTAAAAATACTACTATTGATACGTTGCTTGTTAAAGTTATCCCACATCGACCAGTTATAAGCTTAAACCATTGTATATGATAACATAGGCACCCTCCCCTTGCAAGCCGATTTTCAATGATGAATTCTACCTATGTAATTGCTACAATTATAAATTTAACATGATATCAAAGCCAACGATATTTGTGGCCTAAAACTACCGCCTAACAGCCGCCGGTTGCAAGTACCGCCATTTGGATTGGTTGCAACTTGCAACCCTTCCTGTTTATTTTTCTTAGCTTCCACAAAATAAAAAAATAATATCATAAATCCTCCTTAAATTTATACTTGTTTTTTTCTTCTCCATGGTAATCAATTTTAATTCCAAATTGATTATGTTTTACCCACCTCGATCTACTGTAGGTATGGCTGTCGTGTTATTATCGGCCCTCTATCTACTATTGTTATTAGTTATACTCATCTCAATCATCTACTGTAGGTGTGATAACTCTATGCTGTGTTATTATCGACTTCTAAACTTTGTTCCCTCTTACTATTTTTTTAAGTACAAAATTCTACTTTGGTTGAACATTGAATATTGAAGATTGCGAAGTGTGAAATTACAAGTATTCATGTTCAAGATGAATATTATGTTTCACTCCATGTTCATTTTGCGGGAGAGTGTTAAGAAATATATTAGATTTGATTTTATTCAATTACTTTCTAGAATAACTATATGTTTTCAATCTAGTGTTTAGATTGATTTAATTTGATTAGATTATTATTATAGAGATTTGATTTGATCTTGTTGCCTTATTGTGCAAGACTTATTAACTCTATACATAATTGAGTATCTACTGTTAATTTTACTCCTCTCGATAAAATTATACTCTCTTTATTATATTTAACATTGCTTCCAACAGTTTGGCCAAACAAGTTCAAGTAGTAAGCCTTGATCACATGAGATAAAAGGAAGTTGAATCTAAATGGATTAAAGACGTCAGACATAAAAGCGAAATTTTAACTAATCGAATTTGAAATCAAGATAACAATTCAAAATCCACGCTTTTGAATCCTCTTAAACTAGAAATCACATGATATAGCATAAGTTCAACAGAGCTCATTTCCAACTTAAGTGATTCCTCTCCAGTAGTCCAGTTCAAACTCGATTTTTCATCTGTTTACAAAAAATAGAGATATTTTCAAACAATCCTACATGTAAATGCAATCTACCTACTAGACCGGCTGCTTCCTAAATAGATTGGAAAACCAAATTCAACTAAGTTGCCCACTACAAATGATATGAGAGATGAAACATTCAAATGAAAATAAATTAAAACACCGGAATTGCCAAAAACTCAAAATAATCAAAATAAAATTCATCAAACCACTTCAAAATCCAACCTTTTCAAGCCACCAACACTAGTTAACACTAGATAATACAAGAATTCAAAAATGTCATGTTCAAAAACTTCCCAAAGTGATTCCTCTCCAGTTCAGAATTGATTCGTCCCTCAAGGTAATAGGGATTCGTCCCTCAAAGTAATAGGGATGTTTAAAATACAAGTCTACATGGAAAAGAAATTTGTAGCTTCCCAAACATTTTGGCTACTAATCTTATGCTTCCCGAACAACTTGTAAATCCAATTCAACTGAGTGACCCTCATATGACATAAAAATTCAAAATCCATGCTTTAAAAATGACACTCTTGCACGAGTTAGCATGCAATATTATGAAGGTTCAATATGTTCAATTCTAAACTTCCCTAAATGATCCTTTCCAACTCAAAATCGTACCTCAAAGCAATTGAGATAAGGCATATAAACCCAAGGGACCAAACCAGATTGAAGCATCATAATCATAACAAATTCTAAGAGATCGAAATGGAAATCACTATAACACTTGCAAAACCCATGCTTCCAAAACCGATTTGCCAATCATATTCAAATAAGTGAGCCTCAAACAACAAGAGAAATATGACACCCTAATCAAAATTGGATTGAAAAGTCATGGTCATGTCAAATTTCTAAATCGAAGCGAAATCAACCTAGAACTTAAATTTTCATTTTTTCAAACGATCTACTTCCGAGGGTTGAACAGTGTTCAGTTCAATAGTTCTCCATGTGATTTCTATCACATTCAAATCGATTCTCCCTCAAAACAATAGAGATGCCTAAATGCAAGTCCATGAATAAAAGTAATCCAAAGCTATAAACCATCTGCCAAAATCCATGCTTCCTACTTTAGTTAACTCACTACACTACGAGTTTTCAACAATATAGAGTTCATAAACTTCTCTAAGTGATTCCCTCTGGCTAAATAACAATTTGTCTTTCAAAGCAATACAGGCATTTAACTCCAAATGGACAAGTAAAACAGTCAAAAACTACTAATCTTTTTTTTTTTTAATCCAAATAGCTTGGCCAATCGAATTCAAGTCCGTGATACTCGAACAAAATTAGACTTATGTCCCACAAAAGAAACAAGAATACAAAGTTACAACTACAACGAAATTCTAAACAGTCAAACTCGAACACCATAACACTTCCAAATCAATGCTTTTAAATGATGCTCCTACACTAGCTAAATCACGATCATACAAGATTTTATCAATTTTCACTTCCGAAATTTCACTTACTAGTTCCTT
>MKEJ01005341.1:0-10854 GCA_001753735.1 Embelia ribes | reverse complement strand
ATACAACGCGTTTTAAAGCCGTGCAGGAGTTGAGTTGGTTGAAACTCCAAAGTTAAGCGTGCTCGTGCTGGAGCAATCCCAGGATGGGTGACCTCCCTGGGAAGTTTCAGCACTGCACATATAACTTTATCCAAAGCAGACAATATTGTATTATGTGGATTTACACAGGTCATTACAGGTGGTATCGAAGTCAATACCCGGCTGGAAGTATGGGGCCACTCAGGGACGTGTATCTTTTAAGGGGGTGGATTGTAGTACCCCGACTGTGCATATTGAATTATGTGAATTTATGGGTCATTACAAGTGGTATCGGATTCAATACTTGGCCGAAAGTGTGGGGCAACGTAGGGATGTGTGTCTTTTAAGGGGGTGAATTTAGCACCCTGGTTGTGGGTGGACGGGCGGACATCAGCGAACGGACATGAGATGCTATTAAGCTGGCACGTTGGTAGGCTGTCATGCTGGGTGAGCTACCACAGTGTCAAGGGGGGTAACCACTCATCCCACATCTCCTCGGTGAGGGATGAGAATGTGTTATATAAGTAAGAATGTGAATCTAGTAAATACATATTTTAAAGCCATACAGGAGTTGAGTTGCTTAGAATTACAAAGTTAAATATGCTCATGTTGGAGCAATCCCAGGACGAGTAACCTTCCTGAAAAGTTTCAGCACTGCATGTATAATTTTACCAAAAACGATTATATTGTATTATGTGGATTTGCGAGTCGTTATAATTTATATAGTAGTGCTTATAGTAATAAATTTTCCATTTAATTGCAAACATGATGTGGCTTTAATAATTTGTAACAAGAAGCCTTTAAAGGCTTTAATTTCCATACATTATGTAATTTGTCATAGAAACTTTTCAATTACATTGTAAATGAAAAATAAATTAAATAATTACTATTAAATTGTAATTAAATATATGTATATTTTTATTAACATCTATATCAGAGCATTCATAGTGGGTGTCATAAATTCTTCATCTAAAAAATCTGAATTTTCACTAAAGATATTTGTCTTTCAATTTTTTTCCAAACTTTCAAATTATTCATTGAAATAGACAATATTTAACCAAAAATTAGCTTTAGTAAACTTTTAATGTTATATGTAATAGATGTTGTAATTGACCTCCACTAATTAATTTTAAAGTAGTGATGTACAACTTTCAATATGTGTCCATTATTATTGAAATGTAACATATGCCAATTTTTATTGAAATGTAGCATATGTATTAATTAAGTTGTAACTTGTATAATTTCAATTAATTTAGTATTTTGTAGGATATTTTTTGTAGTTATTATGTTTTTTTTTAATTTTTTGGCAACATATATGTGTACAGTAAAAGAATTGTGGCTTTTCAAATTATATTTTTTGTTACATTCATTTAATTAATACATATCTTACAAATGTTCTATTTGATTAAATTATACTTTTTGTGACTGTCACTATTATTTAAAATATAAACACTTATAATGAGAAATAAGTGATTACTGTATAAAATTGTATAAAATAAGAATGTTACACTGAATAATAAGTGAAATTATTTGACATTCGATGCACATTTCGCGTTTTATTTCGATATTATGGATTTTTGTGTGCTTTTCAGGAATCGGTGTTTGTCGGGAGTTCGTGATCATAGAAGATATTCGGGTATTGAAAGTCGAAGATAAAAAAAACCAGACAAATCAATTAAACAGAAAAATTATTGAAGCAGAACAAACTATCCTAATTTTGAACATTTGGATCAATTCGATCGATCGATCGAAGTAGGCGGATTCAATATTGCTTAACGTTTAACAACTCTTGCTTGGTTCACACTCAAGCCTGCTCTTGCTATGCTAGCCTAGCAACCAATTGGTTCCTAATCTTAAAACATCTTTGTTAACACTCTACCTAGCAAGGACATAAGTCACATGAGTTTTAGTAGATGATGATTAGTGGTTCGTGATTATCACCAAAACCACACTCCATCTCAAAGACTTTCTCCCCTTTTTTGCTCTTGTCCAAGGGAATTCTACACTTGATTAGTTTTTAGTTTTTACTCTTTTTTTCTCTCTGCTTTCTCTATAAATTTTCTTCTTCTTCTTCTTATTTTTATTTTCCTTTGGTTAATTTTGGATGCTGAAGAATAACTTGTAAATTTGTAGCAATTTGGTGTAGCATTTCCTAGCTCAAAGTTGTAATTTCATGTCAAATTTCTACGAAGGTTGTAAGTATAATTTCTTGCTTATTAAGTTGTTTAAAATTTTATTTACCATAGTTGTTATTTAAATTCATATAATATTTTCATTTTCATGTTTTAAATTATATGTTGGTGTGTTAATTTTCGGTATGATAGGCTAGTTTCAATCTTACCTAGGAGATGAAATAGGTTAGTCGAGGCTCCCGAAATCCTAATTGAAAAGAATGATTTTTATAGATTTTAATATAAACAATTGAATTTGTTTAGAAAATCTAGAAATTTTCAAAGCTGTCGGAAGTAAATTCAAAATCATCTAAGTGTAGTTATAGAGATTTGCAATATTTCGATGGCACACTAGGCAGAAGTAAACTAGATAATAAATGTCCGTGATTTTCTTACCAAATTTAACCGGAACACATCTTTGTGGGTAATTTGGGGTGAAAACTAGCTTATCGTATTCCCCGTTATAGGCAAACCTTTTATCATTATTGTTATCATGTTAATTTTTTAGATTGCACTTTAGTTGTAGAACAATCCCTCTTCCGTATCGGAAAAATCTAATTAGCATTTAGGAGTAGAATTGACGTAATCAATTTAGATATAAAAAAATGAATTCTTACGATAGAATAGCGGGATTCGAATTTTCTTAGAATTTTCGTCATGTATAAGAGTCCTTGAGATTCGATATTAGGGTATTTACCGAGAAAACTACGACAGTTCCTTAATTCACTTGCTAAGTAATGAAATCTGCATATTCTAGGTTCAGTCAAAATTTTGGCATCGTTGTCGAGGATTCCCTTGTAATTGAGTGCTAGGAACGTTTAAATCACCATTCTTTTAGGCAAATTCTAATTCCAATAGCATGTAATTAGTGGAAGTCCAAAATTCCACCTCTTATTCGTTTACGGACGCAACTCTTAGAACAAGAGGCCGAAGCTAGTTCGTCCACACCGGCTTTAATGAGCAATCACGATGATGATGATAATAATCCTCTACTAGGATTTCATTATCCTGATGGTGGAAAATGTTTCAATAATCCTCCCATTCCTTCTCCTCCTTCCAATCTTCAAGGTGTGCCGCCTTCCATGGCCAGTCAACAAAATTCGTTGGGGAATCCACTTGAATTGTCCCCCATTCAATGGCAAGTGGTTGAAGCTTATATTACTAACGAATCAACCGCCTACACCTCCCGTTCATAATCTGACAATCCCGCCTATCAATCCTATCTATTTATCGGCGGAAGATGTGCTTCAACCTTTGAAAAGGTGCACACTGTCGTGTATTATTCACCCCAAAAATCAACTCGGGGGTTTCATGTTCAAGGTGGGGTGATCCGAACTCTTCCAAAGTTTAATGACTTGGATGTCGAGAGCGCTTATAATTTCATCAATAATTTCGTTACATTTTGCTCAACTTTCGGCGATCTATCCATTGAACTCGATATTGTATATTTACGGTTTTTCCCTTTTGTGCTAAAAAATAAGGCGAAAGCTTGGTTAAACTCTCATCCTCACTACTCTATCGATACATGGGATAAGATGCAAAAAGTTTTCTTGAACAAATACATTTCTCGCAAATTCACACATTCCACTTATCGAAATTTATATTTTCAAAATCCATAGTTTAATCAAAATTAACATAATCAAGCCACAGGAAATGCTAATGCGTGCAATATGAATAAATACATAATCAATATAATTTTCATATATATCATCACCTAAACATGCTTTCGTTCGCACATTGTTAATTGCTATAACAAAAAAATTTATATAACATCACAACAAAATATGTCATAATCACACCCTAATTACACAAATAGGTATACACACAACTCACAAATATATTCTTATTTTGTAAGCTACTCATATCTCAACTCGCACTAGAAGACTCCTGAGACACCTCACGAGAAAATCAAAATTTGCCTCTTTTTTACCCTACGGTTTGATCTACTAGATGAACGCTAATCAACACGCACCTATAGAAAAAAAGAATCTCTTCATCATGCGGAACAAGAATATGAAATTAGTTTCGACGAACAATAAGGTCTCGAAAACTAGGGAATAGTAAATGAATAAGATGAGAAGCTAGACTTACCTCATATCTAAGTCCTTGCTCTAAGGATCAAGAATATCCAATTTATTCTTCCGAATGAGTAATGGAATTAGATAATTTTGAGGCTTAAAGATTGAAGTTAACTAAATACTCTCACCATCTCTCTCTCTATTTCCGCTATTAAAGCAAAAGTGAGCACAAAGTTATCTTGATGTGACTTAAAGTTGTAAAGTGTCGTCAGGAAACAGTTGACTCATTTACAATAGTACACTTATTACTTCCAAACAGTCGACTAATTCACCTCAACTGAGAACAGAACTCCTTGGAATTTAACACATCTAATCAGTCGACTTATTCATCATGACAATTGACTAATTGGTAACAGTCGACATATATAGCTCAAACAGTCGTCTGTTTTACCACACCTGAGAGCCAGAACTACTTGGAATTTAATGCACCACAAATAGTCGACTTATTCCTCTTAATCAGTCGACTGTTTGGAATCAATCGATATATAAACCCTATCAATTGACTGATCCAACCCCAGTCTATTTTCAAATATAAATATACTATGACACTTAACACTTCCCAACTCGCAACACACAAATCCACAACTCCTCTCAACAAGATCACACAACAACACGTTTAAAACGCCACGCTATAAGTCACATTATGATCTGAATGCAACCCAGAAACACACAACAATGCTTATGCATTTACAATGCAATCTACAACTCATTATGTTACATTTTATCTAAATGCAACATGTATATATGAATACGTATTTTGAAAAAAACTAGCACAGAATTTCCGGAATGTTACAACTTTTCTGCAGAATATGTAAACTGTTTAATCAACTTGTAGGGTTGGTACTTAACATTAATTCATAATATACAATTCAATATCTAAATATATTCTAAAAGTTTGAAACCTCTAAAAAATTTTCTATTTTACAATATGAAAATACCCCTCCCATTATTACAAAATTACAACTATTTTAGTTGATAATATGAACCACGGAAGGATATTAATGTATTTAACAATATATATATATATATATATGACCACTTATCCAAAATTTTCCGTTTTAAAAGATATTGCGATAGATAATTATAGCAATAGTCCCCATAGTTTTAACAATAATTCTTTTTGGTTTACATGGTTTTACTTATAACAATAATAGTTTTCAGAGTATGAAAAATGGAAAAACTTGGCCATCAAAGTTTAAGACAAGTGATCTATTTGGTACCTTTTGTAATTTTTACTCATATTTAAAATTGTATAATACTCAAAATAGAAGAAAATATTAAAATTAAATATCATAAAAGATTAACTCACACCAAAATAAATAAAATATTGATCACTTCATATATTTTTATTATTTATAAATGGCTTTAAATTCATAATAAGAATTATAATTTTTAATGATTGTAAAAAAAAAATAAAGATAAAATTAAAATTTCATCCTCAAAGTTAACTTGCTTTAATTGAAACAATATTTAGATTTTTACACCCTAAGTAACGATTATTATAAGTATTATTAAGAGTTTAACTTAAAAGGCACATAAAGAGTTGTTCAAGATGAATATATATCATATTTCTTCATCTAATTTCAATATCAAATTTGACTTTCATAATTGCAATAGGAGAAAATATATGAGATCTTTTTTTGACTAAATTTAATATATTTAGAATTATTGACCCTATATTTTTAACACAATATATTTTGATGATAACCAAAATAATTCATTTAATCAATACTCGATTGTGTTACTAATGTCACGATATTGTTCTAATGTTTTTTTAAGTATTTATGATATCAAAATCAAGTATACAGATTCCAGCTCTACTTGGGCTCGCATCTGCACACGAACAAGAAAGCGTCCGAGTATGGACAAGGTGCATCCGCATATGAACAACCACTCATCTACACACGGACAGGAAGGTGAAAGCTCACGGATGTGTGTCCGAGCGCGGACAAGGCATCGGCTACATACAATCATGGTCAGAGAATTAAGAATATCGATTTCATTGCCATGTCTACACGATTGTTGCCATAATC
Source organism: Embelia ribes (assembly GCA_001753735.1). Classification (NCBI taxonomy): domain Eukaryota; kingdom Viridiplantae; phylum Streptophyta; class Magnoliopsida; order Ericales; family Primulaceae; genus Embelia; species Embelia ribes. The sequence continues at coordinate 4,554 of MKEJ01005341.1, read as the reverse complement.
CAGACCAATCTCGATCAGTATAAATAGAGGGTCTCTTCAACAATCCAAGACATTTAATTCTTCAAGCTCTCTCATTTCTCTAAGCAACACCAATAAGTTGTAGTTTCTTCATTTTTATATTCGTATTTAGCTTGTAATATCTTATACTCTAGTGTTCTTTTCTCCGATATTGTGAGAGTATTAAGATATATTTCAAGTTTGGTGTTACATTATCCATTTGTAAAGGTATATTCTGAGTTGAGAGGTTATCTCAAATAGAGTAATCAGCACTTGTAAAGCTAATTGGTAAAGGTATATTCTAAGTTGAGAGGTTGTCTCAAATAGAGTAATCAGCACCTGTAAAAAGTGATTGGTTATAAATTTGTCTCGGTGATAAAGGAATCTCAAGCAACGCTTGAAAGAGTGGTCGTAGAAGATCAACTGATTTTTGGCCGAACCACTATAAAACTGATTTTGCTTTCTCTATCTCTCTTATTTTTGTACACTCATTAATATTACTGTATAAATTTTTATAGTGGTACTTTCAAATGTTAATTTATCTTCAAACACATTTCACCGCACTCCCTCTTGTGTTTGCCTAAGGGACAACAAGATTTTTTTTTTACAGATTTTTTTTTTATTTAAAAAAAATTATATGTTTATTAGTTGGTATGTTATTAATAGCATGTAATCAGCACGTTATACGAATTGTGTGAAAATATAAATTGTTAGTTTATAATTTTCTTTACTGGTTTATGACATGGTGACATTTTAAGAGTATTGGACGAAGAAGTTTAATAAAATATTTTCAATGCATAGGACAAATAATTTTATTTGTTTTTAGGAATATAGGATTCTTTATCATTTTATATTTAATAATATTTAGAGCAATTCTATTATGGTAATATTTTTTAATAAAATAAAATAATTTAATAACTTTTATTTTTTTCAATAAGTTTAGATTGATAAAATTATATGACAATTTTATTATTTGTAAATATTAAATTCATGGAATACATGTCAATTAATTATGCGGACAAAAATAGAGCGAAAATAGTTGAAGGAACAACTTTTATATTTTCAACATAAACAAATTTTTATATTTTTAGTTATAATATTCATCATTTTGTCACCGAGCATAGAATCAATTTTGGTATATGTTTTCAATAGTTAGGTTTAGAGAAATTTTATTATGGTAATATTTACAAATAAAATAATTTATTTTAAATAATATTTCTTTTGCAAAAGTTTTTTATTTTTGGTAAAATTTTATTATGATAAAATTTCATTTAGAAATTTTAAATTTATGATATATATGTCAACAGGCTATACAAAACTGTGTCAACTATTTCCTATTTGTTAAGGATGAAAGAAGAGTAATTTTCGAAAATAAACAATAATTGGTTGATAAGTTAAAAGGGATAGCGTATATAATGGAATATTGTGCCTGATGACTGATGAAAGCAGTCAACAGATGAAGATGATTCGACTTTGGTAACCATCTAGGAAGATTGTGCCTGATGACTGATGATATGATGAGTTCTTAGATCTCGGGGATAAAAGACCAAGATTGCGAGTTTTTGGAGCTCGGAGATAAAAAAACCAACATGGCAAGTTGATTGAATATTGGGGATAAAAGATCAATTGAAATCCGAGGTATTGGAGCTCTTGTGTGGTGTGATACCAATAAATGGTTTTGGATGTTGGAAGATAATGAGAATAGTGAGTAGGAAGAACAGTTACCTCTATTACAAGATTCTGAAGAGTCAATAATGTTGGTGATATTGACAATATCTCTCACTAATAGATATCGGATACGATATTCTCGCCAGGTGTAGAGGGGGAGAATTGATGGTGAGATGTCACCATTAAAGATAAGAGGTCCACACCTAGTGGTTAGTTGATGGTGATAGCTAATGTGTGGTTTCACGTTGAATGTAAATGCATGATTCATGTAAATGTATAAGTATATATAGAAGTGCATGAGTGCACTTAAAACACACCAAAAAGGAGGAGAAAAAAAAAAAGAGAGCAACAATATTTGCTATGAGTGCTTTTCTGTTAGTAAAAGAGTTGTGAGTGAGTGACAAAAATTGTGAGAATATTTATAATAAAATCTATCCCCTTTTTGTGGTTGTAGGCAAAATTAGCCGAATCACATTAAAATTTGGTGTCGTTAATATGCTTGTCTGATTTTTTTGTACCAAACAAGTGCGTCAACCCATGGTTATTTATTAAAATAATCACTTTGCCCTGTCAAAAAAAGATAAAAACATATATTTTGCTGGAGCTTTTTGAACTCTCTCCCAAGATAATCAAAATGAATGATTTAAAAAAATAAATAAATTTTTTTAAAAAATCTTAATATGCGACATTCAAAAATACCACTTGTGTGAAAAGAAATAGTATCCATCTATTGGGAAAAGATTACAACGCAAAAAACAATTGGTATGGATGTATCAATATATGAATACCAACCAACAAATAAACTTAAAACCATTGCAGATAATTACTTAGAAAAACCAATACCATTTTTCAAAAATTTAAACTAACTTAACCTAAGGCTCGTATTCATCTTCTTAAAATTGAATGGCCAATATTATTTTTGTATTGACACAAGAAAGGGTTTTTTTATATTTATAGAAGTCGAATCTCCATCCATAGAAAAACAATTTAATATTAAGTGCTCATAACTAGGAAAAAAGTTTTATCCGCATTGCAAGGACTGCTTCTAGCCTACTAATTTATAGAAGCATAAATGTATGTAATCATTTTTAGGATGGACCATCTTTACGAAGACAGGGTTACTACATCTCAACATGAGTTGTAATATGTTACTACTCATTTTTTAGTTGTAGAATTAGATTTAATGGCCCAAATTTAAATAATTCATAACTTAAAAACATATTTAATTAAAATCTGAACAATTAGATCTTATCCTATAGCTAAAAAATGAGCAGTGGCATGCTACTGTTCAATTTTAAACTATAAAATCAGATTTAATGGCCCAAATTTAAGTAATTCATAACTTAAAAAAAATTAATTAAAATCTGGGTAATGAGATCTAACCATACACTTAAAAAATGAGCAATGGCATGCTGCAACTCACCTTGAATTGTAGCAATCCTGCGGTCCATGTTTACTCTTACATATTGCGAACTTGACTACATAAATTAGAACGTTAAGTACACTTAACTCGCTCCTTTCAGCTTGAATGTACGATTAGCGATACGAGCTGCTCTGAAAAGATTAAATTCAGTCAACAAATTCTATCACCCTTAGGGAGCCATGGTTTATGTTTGATTCCAACCGAACTGCTAATGTAGGTTTTTTGGGGGATAATGTCATAAAAATTGAAATATAAATGTAGAGGTAGAATAATTTATCCAATTCTATGCACATTGTTAGAGAAGTTTTAGCTATAAACATGTACCATTTCATCAAAATATTATCTGTGAGTAAATGGGTCTGAGTTAACCCAATAATAAGAGTCCAATTACATGGGCCGGTAGAAATATCTTAAAGAGTATTTGGTCGATATGTTCATTTAGAAGAGACCCAAAGTTTAATGGACATAATATTATCTCAATATGTATTACAAACAATTTTTGCCCCCAAATTACATATATACCGATATACACTATTAAATGATCTTTCGATTCTAAATTTCAAACCTGGCCGAAGATTGTAAAAATGGAGTGGATCCCAATTGCAGGTGTAGCCGAGTCGAGTAGAGTTTTTAGCTGCTAAAAAAACTACCACCAAGTTTGATATTGGTTAGTGTTAAGAAAGGGAAAATAATATGGGTAATAATAATTTTTTTAGCTCAACCAAAAAATATAATACATTTGTATGTCTATATGTAAGACTGTACATGGACTAAATAGTAAAATGAAATAATATATGTGGTACAACCAAAATACTATTCTAACATTCTCTTTCAAGTTAGAGTATGAAAATCCGTAATGCCTAATTTATAAGAGAAAAAATGATGAAGATCGCGATCAAGGGACTTAGTAAAGACATTTGCGAGCTGTGAATGAGTAGGAGTGTGCAAAGTAAAAATCAAACTAGAATGCATATTCCCACGAACCAAATGGCAACCGATCTAAATATGTTTAACACGCTCATGAAAAATCAGATTATTAGCTATATGAACCGCAGACTTATTATCACAAAACAGATTAATCAAACAAGAAATAGGGAGCTGAAAATCTAGCAATAGAGTAGCAAGCCAAACCAACTCACAAGTAGTAGAAGCCATCGCACGATATTCCGCCTCAGCAGATGAATGTGAAACGACAACTTGTTTCTTGGACTGCCAAGAAACAGGAGCAATACCCAAGGTAATAAAAAAACTAGTAGTGGACCTCCGAGTAGTAGGGAAGCTAGCCCAATCAAAATTTGTATAAGCAGTCAACTCCAAAGAACTATTAAAAGCAAAAAACAAACAATGACTAGGCGAACCCTTGACATAACGAAGAACCCGATGAGCATATTGAAGGTGAACATCACGAGGAGCTTGCATAAATTGACTAAGGTAATTAACTGGAAAAGTGATGTCCGGATGTGTAA
>MKEJ01005332.1:0-10817 GCA_001753735.1 Embelia ribes | reverse complement strand
AAGCCATATAAACCTCCTCATATAAATCACCATGCAAAAAAGCTTGCTAGCATCAAGCTAATGTAGCTCCCAACAATGAGCTACAACAATAGATAATAGGACACGAATAGTAACCAGTTTGGCAACTGGCGCAAAAGTGTCATGAAAATCAAATCATTCCACATGTGTATAACTCTTTGCAACTAATATGGCCTTATGATGTTCGATTCAGCCATCGGCACGTAGTTTGGTCTTGTAGACCACTTACAACCAATTGTTTTTTTGTGAGGAGGAAGAGGGAGACCAAGTACGGTTAGCCTCAAGGGCTGTTAATTCAAAGCGATGGCCTCTCACCAATATGAATGTCGAATAGACTCCTTATAAGTGACAAGATCGGAAATATCATTGACAAAAGTAAGAAAAACGTGATGAGGAGCAGAGAAACGATTGTAAGATAAATGAGTAGACATAGGATATACCGTAACGTCAGACGAAGTGGTCGTGAGTGCATCAGAGGGTGGGAAAATGGTAGGACAATCATAATCTAAGAGGCATTTAGGGCGGACAATGGGCCAGTTGGATTGGCGAATGCAGCCAGGTCGGGTTAGGGTAACCAAATCGAAAATCCGGATGGGGTGTGGGTCCGATTGAGGTTTGGGTGATATAGGTGGTGTGGGCCGGTCGGTGGGGGTTGGACTAGAGGGCAAGTTTATGTGTGGTCCGAAACGGGAAGTATGTTCGGGATTTAGGCTCGTGATGGCTGGGTCGGGCTGGTTTATAGGGCTGGGCTGGAGAATCGGGTGGGCAGGGCTGGAGTGTAAGCGGGATTACTGAGCAGAATGGCCTGAATCAGGTAGTTGGCCCAGGGTATACTATGGACCGGGTGAATGGGTTGGATGATTTGGGGCACTAATGGGTGTGGTTAGGTCAGGTGGGTCAAGGGGGTTAGAAGCCGGAAGAATAGGGTCAAGTACGGACTTGGCTATGATTGGACTTGGAGGTGCATGAAAGGGGAAAACATTCTTATGAAATGTAACATTACGGGAAATAAACATTTTTTTATTTTCAAGATCAAAAACACGAAATGCTTTATGAGTACTCGGGTAGCCTAAAAAAATACATTTTACCACACGAGGGGAAAATTTATCACACCCTACTTTTAAGGTTTGAGCATAACATAAGCAGCCAAAAACTCGCAAATGATCAATAAATAGGTTCTGTTTGAAAAAAATGCTGATAAGGCATGTTTTTTTGTAAAGCGGAAAACAGAGTACGATTTTTTAAATGTACAATTGTGGTAATGCATTCACCCTAAAATGATTTAGGTAAATTGGCATGAAAACTCAAATATCGAGCGACACTCAAAATATGCTGATGTTTGTGTTCAACAACACCAATTTGTTGGGGTGTATCGTGACAAGTAAACTCGTGAAAAATGTCATAGTAAATAAGTTTCGAGTATTAGAGTATTGAAATTCTTGTCCATTATCAGTGCGAATGTGTAAAATGTTGGCGTTATATTAAGTCTTGACCATAACAAAAAACTTTTTAAAATAAAATAAAGTATTTGACTTGTTACGCATTAAATACACCAAAGCAAGTCTAGAAAGTTCATCAACGATAGTCAAAAAAAAAATGACAACCTTCAATAGAAGTAATTGTGTAACCACCCCAAATGTTAACATCGATACAATTAAAAATAAAAGTACTTAAAATAGGTAAACTGTTAAAACTGCAATGAGAATATTTTCCTCCATCACAAGTATCACATAAGGGAAATTTATTTGGTAAAGAAATAAAACTAGTGGTTCCTATTTTGGAATGATGACCTAATCGCTTATGCTTAGGCGGCCTGAAAGACAATGACAGTTAGGGTAGGTCGGAAACAATAGAGCCCTCCACAACAGTTAGCTACTCCGATCTGTGTTTGAGTGGTACAATCCTAAAAAATACAAGAGCCATAAACAAAAGAAACAATAAAATTCACATCATGAGTTAGTTGACCAACAGAAAATAGATTAGAATGAAAATTAAGCATATAAAGAACAAAGTGTAAAATAAAGTTAAGAGCTAGAATTAGGGAACCAATGCTCTGAGCAGGTATGAGAGTCCTTGTAGCGACATTGACATATTTGGGTGCTCTTACATCAAGTTTTGAATACGTAGTTGTAAATGGGATACATGAAATATGCTGCGATGCACCTATGCTAACAATCCAACAACCATTAGTAGAAAAAGTAGACAAATATATACTAGTAAAATTGGCGGTGGGTGTCATGTCAGAAGGATGAGGATAATACGGAGAATAGGGATTTGTAGAAAGTTTACTAAAAGTGGAATTATTGAGTTCAGCGGTATGGGTTTTTGGGTTTTCATCGGTTCTCGTAGCCATGTCGGACGACAAGAAGTAGCGAGATAGAGAGGGGGCCGACGGCTAAGGCTTATGAGATGCTAGGATTTGTTTTGTTTACAACTCTAATATTATGTTAAAATAGAGAGAGAGAAATATATTATTTTAATAATTATGTTATGTAATCATAATTTACAGAGATAACGTATATATATAATATAAGGCAATGAAACTCGTAGAATACAAATAAAAATATTATAAGATATTATATACAACCTAATGTTAGAGTTGTCTACAATTTTTGTATCTTGTCGACATTAATGTTGGGGAAACCACTTTCATTATAATCATAATCCAAAAAAATGATCTCTAACTCTTGGAATTCATATTTGCATAATAGCATAAACATTTAATTGGCTCGTGGCTTCGAATCTCTAGCATTCGCTGATAACATTATCACCACCCGAAAAACGCACCCCCGGGACGAATGGCAGAAAACATTAATACCGTTATTGTTTTCACCAATCATCATTATTTCCATCAACCACTGACACTATTAGCTAGATGCCCTAAAAAATGTTTCTATGATTGCATCCATTTTATTCGCAACTATTACCTTTCATTTTTTTCTATTATGCTATCAAAAGTCATTTTATTTTGCTTTCACCATTAATTCCAATGATTGTTGTCTGCATTATCTTGAATTACTCCAGACTTCCATGCCTAACACTCCAATTTCCATGCCTCCAAATAATCTTCCTACTAACAGAAAGTATGAGGACTTTTATCTCAGTTCAATTTAATGGCCATATTTGTCTTTTCTCGAAAAAAGTTAAGGACACCGAGATAATTTTGAAACGTGAAGAGGCACACAGACTTGCGTTAAAGTTGCAGGTAAAAAAAATATTGCAACAAAAGAAATGTAAATAATTTCCCAAAGACTTGAGTTAAAGTTGATCGAGCACAATTCAATAAGAAGCTCCGGCATCACAGAGGTGAGCTCAGGTATGATTCTTGGCTGGAAAAGCAATAGGGCAAGTTCGAAGAATGCATAAATATGGGCTCATCATTCCTTACTTAAAATAATCATCACGGATAAAGGACGGTTAAAGATGTTTCAATATTTGAGACATTAAAACTATTAGGGTAAATTACACTTTGCCCCACCCCCATGAGGTTTCTGAATATTTTAGAATACCCCCTAAGGTATATGAAATTACACTTTGCCCCCAAATCATAATATTAGTTTGAAATTCGCACGGAAAGACCATTTTACCCTTAACTTTATTTTCTTATTTAATTAATTTTGAATCTTAAAGTTATAAAAATTAGAGAAACACAAGACTGTACAATCTATTTATATATCTAATTAAATAGTCTATTTTTAAGAAATTAAAAAAATAGAGAATGGACGCTACATAGGGGTATTTCGGTAATTTTAAGTGTAATGTATGGCTCTAAATATGGTTTTTCACTTTTCCAGCAAAATTTTGGGGGTAAATTGCAATCAACATTGAACCTCATGGGGGCAAAATGTAATTTACCCAAAGGCAAAGTTGAGATAATCTTTTCCTCCAATTACTTTCACTTTAATAGGACATTTGTCCATGCAATTACTTGACATGTCCTATAAAATTAATATTTAAAACAATAAAACTTATGATAATATAAATTATTAAAATTATATGCATATATATCAACTTATAATAATATAAATCATTAAAAATATACACATATATATCAACTTACAATATTAGAAATTAGTAAAATTAAATTTCACATAAGATCATGCATAGCCTTAAATATTCATATATATCTCTGCATAACTATAAAATAACCTATCATAATAACTATAAAATAACTTATCATAATAAAAATTACTAAAATTATATTTCAGAATTAAAATACTATTAGTAAATAAATATTTTTATGAATTGATTTCTACTAATATTTTCCATAAAATTTTAAATAATTGTTCAATCAATATTAATTTTTTTAAAAATATATTTCATAGTATGATTTTCACATATCTAAAATTAATCTAAATTGAAATTAATTTTTGTAAAAATATTATCATAGTATCAATCTTACTAATTAATCTTTTATAAATTTGTAAATAACTAAAAAAAGAAGAAGAAATACAAAAAGAAGTCATATAAAAAAAATTATCAAAATTAATTTGATAAAATAATAAAATTTAATATTTGATACACAAAAGAACATAATACACATGACCCACGCATTGTACGCGGGCTACATTCTAGTGTATATAAAAGTTGTCCCCTCCAATAACTTTTACTCTAATCGCGATATTTGTTCACACAATTGTTTGACATGTGACCCATGAAATTAGTATTTAAAACAATAAAACTTACCATATAAAAATTATAAAAATTATATGTTACATGAAATTAGGATTTAGAACAATAAAACTAACCATAATAGAAATTAATAAAATTATATATATATATATATATATATATATCAACTTACCATTATTTATTAAAATCATATATATGTATGTATATCAACTTATCATAATAGAAATTAGTAAAATTATATTTCATATAAGATCATACACAACCCCAAAATATACATATATATATCTGCATAATTATAGAATAGTCTATCATAATAGAAATTACTAAAATTATATTTAAGAATCAAAATAATATTAGTAAATAAATATTTTTATAAATTGATTTCTACTGATGTACGATTATCCAAAAATTTTAGAAATATTATCCCAATCAACATCAATTTTTTAAAATATTTTTTTATAGTAAGATTTCTGCATACTTAAAATTAAATTAAATAGACATTAACTTTTTATAAAAATATTATCATAATATAAATCCTATCAATCGATCTTTTATAAATAACTAAAAAAAAAGAAGAAGAAATACAAAAATATGTCATATAAAAAAATAAATCATCAAAACTAATTTAATAAAATAATTAAAAGTAATATGATACAAAAAAATATATAATACACACAACCCATCCATCGGAGTTGCGATCTAATAATTATAATATTTGTGGATGCCTGAGGTATCAATTAATGCCTAATTAAAATTGTCTTTTTCCCCAGAAAATTAATTGATATTGTTAAAGTCTTATTTTGAGCATTTCATTCCTGACTACAGTGAAGAGCTGGTCAAATATAGAATGGAGATAACCATGTATTTGATTGAATAAATTTGCCAACACTTTTTATACTAAATTTTCAGAGTGGTAGACTGCATAGATTCAACAAACCTTTGTTTTTCCTCTTCTCCTCCTCCCATAATTTTTCTCACTTTTTTTGTATTACAATAATTTTATCGTAGTTACGATGCGATAATAGAAGAGCTAGAATGTATTGGGAAATACCATCAACTGCATAAGAGCAACAACAGAATTTCAATTGCATGTGGAGGCTCAGAGCATATCCGGACAGAAAGCCTCGTTACGCCCTCTAAGCGGCTTGTTGTAGTTAGAGTTTTAGAAAAAACCATAAATATGTTGTATATAAAAAGAGAATAGACCAATTCTATGACAAGAAAATGAAAAGAAGAGTGCTAGTAGACAATTACAAATAATTACTTCACTTGACCATTGCCAAAAGGCTGGGAAAGCCATACTCACTAAATCAAATAATAATGTTTCCGAATAAAATGAATGTCAAGAGCATTGCCATAACAGTATAAAACATGTAGGCCTTAGCCATCAATCAGATGCTTCTCTAGCGTGTTTAATTGTACCCTTGGCATTAGCTTTTCCAGAACTGACTCAAGAGTAAAACAACAATTTGCAAAGATAATTTACCAAAAGCCTCCGTAAACTTTGGATTCATTGATGATCTGGGGTCTGTGAAACAAAGTGAATAGAATTTAGCAATTTCAGTGAAGCATGTTATAATGAGTACTTCCACATATCTAAAGTTTTGCAGGCTCATAATAAAAACAGCCTCAAGTCATTTTATTAAAAGTTCAAAACATCTGATTGGAAGTGTCAATCTTTGACGCCAAATCAATTCGAGTTAAAGAAACATATGAAGAAAACTGAATACAATTATCATAACCCGTTATAAAAGAGATCAAGAAACATAAGTGATTTCGCCATTCCTTCTCCATAGCCCATAAATCTTTTTTGACTTATTTAGATAAAAGTCATTATTGCCATGGAAAAAGAGAAGGCTATGATATGACAACAAATTATACCTGAGGTAGATTGTTGAAACAAATTTGGACGCCGACGTCGGGCAATGGCAAATGCATTCTCAACCTTAAAAAAAGGAACAAGAATATATCAATAGGGTGTTGGAAGAGGGAGAACAAATAAATAGAATGAAAAGAGAAACCAAAAAGATGGTAAAAATTATCAATCTTCTAGATAATAGAATAAATCAAAGACAATCATGTCCCGTTGTAGTTCACACAATAGAGATAGAAAAGCCAATCGAAATTAATACCTTCAAGGAAGCTAGTTCTCTTAAGCGCATTTCTACGGAGAGCAAACTTTCAATGTTTCCCTCTCCACTAAGGTCATTTAAATCACAAACTTTGTGTTCTCCAATCTGTATCCCCGCTACCTGCTCATGGTTATAAAAAGAAAAACTTCAATAAGTAAATCAAAGAAGCAACCAAAATTTAAAAGGGGAATCAGGTTAAGAAACTTTCAAATTAAAAAACTATCGCAAATGGAAGGACTTCCACTGTCACGAGACTCTTCCTTGGCTTTTTGTCCGGCAGAGATGACTACTTCAAATGGAAGAGGCGCAAAAGATGACCAGTGCTCACGCTTTACTACTGCTATATCTGCACATATTCCTGTGAAAAAGGCAAGAAACATGATCAATTGGTTAATGCAGAAGAATAACAAACAGAAGGATGCAACTGCTCTTGAAATAAATATCAAGTTCATTTAACAAATGAATAAACTTGGCACAGGAATGAAAAAGATGGATTTAAGGTTAAGCTTCAAAGGGAAACTATAATCCAAGTAACTTACCATGTTGTACAGCCAATCCCCGATAGCGAGAAAGCCAACACCTCTTTAAAACAACCTCCTCCTGAATTTGAGAACAAAGACAAGGCAGGCGCCAATAATATAAAATAGAGAGAGAGAGAGAGAGGTGGGCCAAAGAAAAACTTATGGAGCTGGTATAAAATTTATAGAGAACGACCATCTCTTCATGAGTCAAAATCATTCTCTGTGACATAATGCAAAGAGATTTAACTTCAGATTTGGCTTCTCGGATCTGTTCTGCCGCATTTTCAGAATCGTCTTTCAAATTCTGTTTCAAAAAATAAATAAATCAGTATATGTGAAGTATTGATGAAGAAACCAATCTAATGTTGTCCAAGGAATCATAATGAAATTTCACACAAGCATAGCAGCTTACATTACATCAATTTCCACAAGAAGTGATTCAATTTCCTCATCTCTTCCATCTTTTGTTCGTGCAGCAGCTTTCAGGGCAGCCTGTCAACAGAGGAGCTTGAAGGCTTGAAGAAAGTTTCTAGAAGAACCAAACTCTCGCATAACACTAACACCGACACTTGTATAAGAGAATCAACTATACACTTGGCAAAAGAAGCCAATTGTAACTATGACTTGTTTCAGCAAGTTGTGTTTAACACAAGTTGTCTCTGATTAACTGCTTCCTAACCATCAATCAACTACAGAAAGTAAATGTGAACCCCTGACCAAATCCAATACAATGCAACTCATGTTTACCTCTCTTTGACTCAATGCTGCTTCTTTCCTGCAAAATAGTCATAAAATCATGCTGGCTATATCATGCACGAAATCAGAAAACGTGAAACTGAAACATTACAATCACCTACCCAACCAATTAGCTTCCAGAGGTATGCCTTGTCCAAGAGCAGCTACCTAAAATTTCAGAATCAAAAAGCATGAACCTGAAGCTGTTAAGGTACATTTGCGTAAGATTTTCTTAACAAATTCCCTAAAATACATTAAAAAAATGAACTCTATCTCTATTTTACAAAATCTCTCTTTCTTACCAACTGTATCAGACTATCTATCATATTTTCTACTACATTAAAATACTATTTTCATATCTTTAATCATTTCACATTTAAAATTCCACACGAACCAATACATTTAAGTATGAAATATTAATTGTTTAATTATATATTAAAATAAATATTATTATTTTTTAGCTTAATTTAATTTATAAATTCATTATAAAAATAAAAAATATAAATAAAATCTCTCTTTAATGAAATAAAAAGAAAAGGGAATAGATGTGATGGGATAGAAGAAAAATATCAATAAAAAAAATCCTATAAAAATTCATTACATAAATAATAAAAAGAAAGATTATTTCTTAGCATTAAACATTAAATTTTTATAATATAAAATTTTAAATTTTAATAAATATATAGTTTAAATATTTAAATTAAAATTCAATTATATGTTTATTATAGAATTTAAAAAATAATATTTTTACACAAATACTGATAAAAATTATAATTATTTATTTATTTAAAATTTAAAATCAATTTCTATATACTTAAAGTTTTAGTTTATATGTCATATTTAGTAGTTTTAAGCTTAATAATTATTTTTAAATATTAAATTTAGAATATAATTTATAATTACTATTTAATTATTTTAAATACTTATATAATATTTTTATTTTTAGTTAATAATATCAGTGGAGTGAGTGGATAGAGAATATATAAAATTTTTAAGTAATAAATAGTGGTTCTTTAGATTTGGAGAATCATTTTAAATATTCTTCATTTTAGGTAACCATTAGATAATATGATTCATGACCAAAAAATAACATTACATAGCTTTTGGTTACCTAAAACAGGGAAAGAAGGGGTTACAGGGAATCTGATGCAAATGCTCTTGAAACAAAGTTGTAAAGAAGAGGACCAAGTGTAAAAGAACAAACACAAACCAAGCTTTAATCCAAAGAATTTAAGGTTAGGTAAAGGGAATCAAAATAATATATGTGTTGTTAACGTTTATTTTTCTTCGTCGTTCATTACCATCTAGGCGACTTGTTCTTCTATTTTTCTAACACATGTTTTTTTCTCATCACTTGCATCCGCGTTCTTATACATCTATTCCTGCCTTCTCTTGCCTTTCCCACATTAATATACTCGCTCATTCTAACTAGTGCACACAGTCTTCTCATTACATGCCCAAACCAACAACACTCTTTCATCTTATCACCAATTGAAGCTACTCTTAACCTTGCAAGATACCAAGTAAAAACTCATAACATTTTCTCTTTGAAGACTGCAAATCATAAAAACATGAAGTCGTGCTCAAAATAGACTTTTGACAACGAAGACAAACAACTACCAAGTGTCAAACTTCATGTTCATTTCTATACAGCCATGTATAAGAAGCATAGGGAAGTGTCAAATATCTGACAAAACCATATTATCAAGATGCAAATGAAATGGAAATGGCCAGTTTATTAAAGAACTATAACAGCTAAATTGACCAGACTGACAAAAGTATTCTAATTCTACTTCCCTGAAAAGCATATCATCCTTAATATGGAAGTGTAGCTTCTTCATTATATGAAGTACTCTAAAGTTAATCCATCTATGAATCAATCAAGGGAATCTCATCAATCCAAACCTTTTCACAACTTAAAGAATTTTACTTCGATTCGACCATATTGTCCCCACTTCCTCAACTTCAATCAAATTCCACTCCATTGCCTCTCTCTCTTTTCGAAAGACAGACAATTTTAGCCTATAATATATGGTGTTTTCATTCAGACGATAAATCCACACCATACAGAGAATGTTATCAGTACAAGATAATGAAAAAATGATGTTCTTGTCTTCAAGGACGCCATTTTTCAGCGTATTCAGTTCACCCTTATATGCAGTAGAGGCAATTTAAGAGATTTAAAAACAATAAACAAACTAGTCCAAAAATTTTACCTGTTTCTCTAGCTCCCTAGAGCCTCAGCTTCTTCACGTTTTTTGTCAGCAAACCGAAGCTGTGGAGCAAATTCATGCATAACATTGAAGGCATAAACTCAGTGAAATTTGGTTCCCTCATCATTCACCTACTTAAATTAATCTTCACAAGGTTTTGATAAGACTTGACAGAAAACCAACCGCATCCAAGATCAACTCATTCTCCTCTTGTAGTATATCAAGCTGCACTTCAAGTGGAAGGCAACTTCACATTAGGGAATAACAACAACAGGTTAGCTTTAGTCCACTGGAATCATATTAAAACCACCTCAAGGTTAATAAAGGTCTGATGCGCTGCATTCAAGCATGGGTTCACAAACTACCTCTTAAATGTAAAAAACTAAAAACATAGGTGTGAGAAGTGAACACATCATACTTCATCTCTAAGTGCCGAAGCCTCCCGTTGATTTCCTACATCTTTTGTGTCCAAATGTCCAACATCCGGCGTAAACCTGCAACATTTGCAAAAAAAAAAAAAAGAGGAAAATTTCAATGAAAAGGCTTGTAACACCCCATGAATCCAC
>MKEJ01005329.1:0-13452 GCA_001753735.1 Embelia ribes | reverse complement strand
CGGGCCTGAGACAGGCGCTGAGGATTTTGATAGCAGCGGGGGCTGTTGAGGTAGGGACCCACAGAAATGACGGGCAGAGGATTACATGCAAAGGGACAAAGCCCGAGGATTTGGAGGAGTTTTTGGATAGGGTGGAACCTGTCGATGGGCCCGCTTCGAAGCAAGAGTATTGGAATATGTATTTCTCAGCTCATCAGATGGGGAGTTGTCGAATGGGAGCTAACGAGGAAGCTGGGGCACTGGATGAAAATGGTGAGAGTTGGGAGGTTAAGGGCTTGTTTGTTTGCGATGGGAGTGTTTTGCCGACTGCAGTAGGGGTTAATCCTATGATCACTATCGAGTCGACTGCTTATTGCATCTCGAAGAGGATTGTTGAGTCATTGGAGAAGGAAAGTAAGGTTCATGATGATTCACTCAGCCTCTAAAATATATGCATCTCTCATAAAACCATCTAGAGTATCATTTGATTTTTTCCTTGAAATGACTGTATAAAGTCATTAAAACATTAATTATCAATCACTGTAAGCATTTGTAGTTTATAATAAGCGGCTTGTTCTTATGTCTATCTTGTTATTCTTTTACGATCACCTATAGCCTTTTAATGGAGGCTTCTGAAAAGGAAGAAAAGAAGTCACTGAATGATCCGCACTAACCAGAAGAAAATAGGCAAGGCAAATAAAGGATCATCTTCATGGGACAATTTTAATCTCTCTCTTTTTTTTTTTTGGATACATAAATAAGTTGTATCAATTTAAAAGCCATTGTTCCAATTAATCCAACATTAGTTGCAACAACAGCTAGGTAAACATGAAGAAATGATAAAATCTTCCGCATGGATTAAGAATAACATAGTCAAGAAGAAACATAAAAGTTTATCTGTAGAGAGATTGCATGTGCTTTCTGGTACAGGCTGGTTTAACGAGTTATCAGCAGCACTGTCCTGATTTTTGCTGTTATTTCCGTCTTAATACTGAGGTCCGAACTAAAATGGTGGAATTATAGCTTCTTTGCTGATGCAGGAAGGTCTTTTTGCCTTATAGTAGAAATGTGCGATCATGTGAACCAACTCATCTGCTGTTCGGAACTCTGCATAAATTAAACAATTTTCGAAAATACTTTCTGAAAGAACGCTCATATTCATCCAAATCTGAGGAAAAAAAACAACCATGACTACCTTTCTCCCTGTATACGATTGTGTTGCCCCTCAAGAACAAAATTTGCGGACAGTCTCTAACTTTCAGAGCATAAGCCAAATCCCTCTCGATATTGATATCAATCTTGACAGCCTAGTAAATAGAAGAGACAGAATGTTTAGTAAAAATAAAGCTGAAAGGCCAAAATAATGGAGTATGAGTTTATGACATGGCTTCACAACTGCGACATGATGAAAATTCCAACTACAAGAGGAAAAGCATACCCGAGGTGGCAATCGATCCTTGGCATTCCAGTAGACCTTGATTGCTTTCTCCAGTTCCTTTAAGACCTTCCAGTTATCAGTTGCCCTAAACAGCATTAAGAAACATCTTTAACATAAACATGGGTACCTCCACAGTTTTCAAACTTGGCCAAAAAAAATGCCCCTGTACACATCAGTAAAAATGCATATTTGTAAAACTACGTAATTTCAATTAATTGCAACACGGATAAAATTTAGCTGTCAAGAAGGCACTTTGGCATAACAAATTGTTCTAAGGTCAAATGCATATTCATGAACTCAAACTGCATCTCATAACTCATGGATCAGTATTTGACTAAAAAGTAAATGCTTATTTATATAATCCCGAAATATAAGACCACAATATATAATCTAAATCAAACTTCCTCTTCCATGATACGAAATCACATCACATCTTGTAGAGGTAAATAAAACCTATCATAACTTGTGCCTCCTTCAGATTTTGGGACCAGAACAATTTTGAGATTAAATTATGATCGGGATGTACTAATTAAAAGTAGATACCTGTTATATCTTTCGAACACAAGAACAACTAGTGGGCTGGGATGGAAAGCGAAGCTCTCCCACTCCAAACAATTGATCTCTTTCACCCAGTTATCTTCAATCTCCCCTTCCCAGTCAATCTCAACACCATCTTCTCCAATAACATTTTTAATCGGGTACTGCTCAAAGTACTCCGATGCTCTAATTCCCCAGCCCACATCAGCATCCAGTGGCCAATCAGAGCTCTCCTCTTCAACCATCATATTCTTCTTCTCTTTCTTCTCACCACTTTCATCATCACTATCATCACTGCTGTTGTCAACGACACCCTCTTCATCAACTCTCTCCTTCAAAATCTTCTCTTTATAGTCTTCAGTTTCTGAATTCTGCTCTCTGATTGAGGCAAACGCTCGTTCGAGCGAGTCCCGTACGAAGTCTTCACATGCTGCAGCCTCGCTTCTACGCCCACGTCGAGGCTTCTTTGGTTTTGTAGTTGGGAAGATTCTTTCAGACTTCTTAGCTCCATTTTCTGTTACTTCAATTTTTGGGTTTTGTGATCTTGTTTCAAGCTTGGAATTACGTTTCGGTCTTTGACTAGAATCAGAATTTGTATTGGAGTTGCCTGTGTTGGCAACGCAAGTTAGAGACTTTACCCCACCTTTATGATAATCCAAAGGAGATAAGAAGGTTAATTTTGAACATCGAGGGTGTCTTGGAAAATGGTCTACAGTTGCATTATGGATAGAAAAATGAGGCGGGATATGAAGGTTAAGGTTGGAGCTCACCGGTAATAGAAACATACTTTCCTAGAGACCACCCTCTTTAAGGAAGCTGTATATTCATGCCAAGTCGTGAAAAAATACAGTTTGTATCGATTGCAAGACAAAGGATCAGAAAAATCCCAAACTCTTGGTTACAAAAAAGCAGTTCAACTTTTGGACCCTGACAAAGATAGGAACTTTGGTTAGAAAAATGAAAAGCTGATAAAAACTTATCATATATATAAAGACCATTAAATGTCATAGCAATAGACTCAAAATTCCACTACTCCCATGAAGAATACATTGGCAAAACAATAACAAAAAAAAACCATTTCAAATATCTTCTTAAGCTACTAATTATAATAAAAAGCTCAAGTTGTTGGCTGGTCTCAGTTTAGCCCACCAATTATATGGAGACCAATCATGTGCAATATCTTTTATCTTTCACTAATTAATATTGTCAAGCAATCTCCAATCTATCTCACAGTCGAATCAAATTGGGCCTCGAATAATCTCTAGCTTACATAACTACCGTGTAACCAATCTTCGGAGATAAGTCCCAATTCAATTTTAGAGTTCAAAAAAGATATCACTCAAGCTATCAAACTCCTTCACTATTGTATCAATCAGAACCCAAGTCAAAAACATTTACAGACAATTAATAGGAAAATAGAGGAGCTAATTTTTATTCGAGGCAAAATGTCGAACAGGTTCTGCGCATTCTTCAGGTAGAATCAGTGAAACATACAACTCGCGAACTTGAGAGTCAAATTGAGAGAGAGAGAGAGAGGGAGGGAGAGAGAGAGAGATTACCTCTGAGTTGTTAGTGCAGATTCTTGCGCATGTTAGCTAATGGAGTCCATTTTGGATATTATGAGACAGATAGAGATTTTACACAGATGTAGGATTTTTTATACCTACATCCGTGTAGATATTGACCAGAGATAAAATTAATATTACTATATAAAATTACTATTAATATATAAAATTAATGTTAATATATACAATTGACAAGAGATAAAAATTATAAAATTGTATGTATACAATTTATATGACCGTATACTTTTGAGATACTAAAATTAAACCAAGCAGAAACACTATCCAATCTTCTTATTTATATAAAATTTATTTTCTCAAACTATTTCTACTACAATCGCAATATTTGTCATCACAATTACTTCACACATGTTCCATAAAATTAAGATTTAAAACAATAAACGTATTATATTAAAAGTTATTAAAATTATTTGTCCAATGAAATTATAATTTAAAACAACAAAAATTGTCATAATTAAAATTATTTACATATATATCAACTTACCATAGTAGAAATTATTAAAATTATATACATATATAACAATTATACCATGACTGGAAATAAATTTCATAAGAACAACCCCAATATTTTATATATATCTTTGCATTACTATAAAATAATTTATAATAATAGAAATTACTAAAATTATATGTAAGAATCAAAATACTTTTAGTAAATTAATATTTTTATAAATCGATTTACACTAATATAATATTCTCTATAAAATTTTAAAATATTATCCTAATCAACATTAATTTTTTGAAATATTTTTCATAGTAAGATTTTCATTTGCCTC
The DNA here is from genome assembly GCA_001753735.1 of Embelia ribes. Taxonomy (NCBI): domain Eukaryota; kingdom Viridiplantae; phylum Streptophyta; class Magnoliopsida; order Ericales; family Primulaceae; genus Embelia; species Embelia ribes. Next base: position 9,139 of record MKEJ01005329.1, on the reverse strand, counting down.
AAATTAACCTAAATAAATATTAATTGTTCGTAAAAATATTAGTATAGAAAAAAAAAAGAAATACAAAAAGATGTTATATCAAAAAAATAAATTATTAAAATTTAATTAATAGAATAATTAAAATTGATATGATATAAAAAATATATATATCACAACCTGTACATCGCACGGGCTGCACTCTAGTGTATATAAAAAGGAGGCCATTGATTATAAGAAAGTCAACAAAATCCTAAATTTAACTCATAAAATGACTACCCAAGTAACATAATAATGGAGGAAAGATCATATGACATGTAGCCAACTAGATGCCACAAGTTATTTGAAAGTCTTTGGCAGTATTAATATCCATCAGCTTATGCCTTTCAATAATCATTTGAGTTCAATCTCCCTAATATGATTCACAATATAATGTGACCAGGACAGCCTTTTGCCCAAGTTAGTTTTTTGGTATCCACTTGTTTGGATGGTCAGAAGAATGTATGTAATTCTTTTAGGAATAGAGCTATAAAAAGAAATTGTAAACTAAGCCCTCAACTTATAAAAAACTAGAGGACTTAACTTTCACAACAAGTCTTTTTATTTTTTTATTTTTTTGGTTTTCCCAACGTGGGATTTGATATACTTCCCTTTTCAACTCCTCTTCAGAGATGCCTTTCTTTTTATCTCTTGCTTTGGTTGATATAATATAATTTCCAAAATTATTATGTGACCAGCTCACCTGTTTTAATGTAGCAATCATGAGTTTGAAATGTCACAAAAATCGCGGAGAGACGATCCAAAATTTTTGGTAACAGTGCTATGAAGTGTTGACCTGCATAAAAGATAAATCCAAGTTGCACAACTACATTTAAGCAACAAGTTCCAGCTTTGCCAAGCAAACAGTGAACAAACAGTACAGGAAATATTCCAGGACCCATTTGGCAACGACTTTTATTCTGTTTTTCCTGCTCATGTTTACAAAATTTCAAAAGCTGAGAATTGAAACTTAGTGAAACTGTTTAAACGGGCACAGGTAGGGGATATTGGGATTACCAAATTTTTGGTCTCTTATTTAATAAACGTAAGTTCCGTGTTTAAGTAAACTGTTCATTAATATGATAGTTATAATGGATTTTTAAAATCTTTTCGGGATAACAAAATTTTGGGTCTCTAATTTGATAAATTTAAGTTATGCATTTTCTACACATTTTTTCTAGAACATATAGAAAAAACATAAACGTTACCAAATGGGGCATATTCTCATCTATACAAATAATACCCGAGGAATGAATTGCTTCCGAAAGCGCCCTGCACGCTGCCAAAGATAATGCTCCATTTTCCAAGTGTTTTGACATAAAGAGTTTTTCAAGCATTGACCAAACCACCCCTATCAGTTCAAGTAAGGGTTCATCAGTGATAGGACCAGTTGTTGTGGGCATTGCCAGATGACTAAGTATTGTTCCCACCCTGAAAACATGGGCAGAACTGGAGCATGATCAATGGGGTCCTTTAAATTAAGGCAGGGTTGTCTGATCATACAATATTGAACAACGAGAAACATTAGAAGGCACAGCTCATGCATATATTCCATCTTAGAAGGAATTTTCAAGATTTCAACAAAAGGACAAGAAATGTTAGATGGCACAGAACCATGCTCTTGGGAACCAAACCTAAATTGTACAAATTGCATTGAAGAATTTGAGGGTTTTGGAACAAAAGCATAAATGTCTTCTACTCCATTTCACCAACTTAACAAAGTCAGTAGAGGACATACCTGTACAACCCTCTAGTGGCAGAATTGATTACTTGTGTATAAGCAGCAGGATTTTCCCTCAAAGAACTAGCAAAGTCATTCTCAATCTGAAGAAAAATATTGCTTTAGCAGGCATGAGTTTAGAGTCTTTGGACATTAATCATAACTACATTTATACACTAACAAACTAGCTCCTGTTTTTGACTAGCAAGGCTAAAAACGATGGATGAGCTCTCTGTACATCATATTGAATATTTCAGCAGAAGGTTCACAGTTCTTTTCATGCTGTGTTAAAATAGAGATAATATAAAGCGCCTCTCCCTAACAGGGTAATCTTTCAGGTGAGATGGTAGAACATCAGTTAACATGGAATTAGAGCACGCATCAGTGCAAGCAGGTCCTGGGTTTATCTGAACTTGTTTCCCCTTGGCAAAACCTAGAGAGAAAGGAGCTTTAAGCTTACAAGTATTCTTATTGCATCATAAGTAGGAGAAAGCATTCGAGCCAACAAATTGCTTCTTGTATCCTTATCGGTAACCAACCCAATAATTAGGGTAATTGCAACTATAACTTCCTCCTCGTCTTCCAGAGGTAAGTAGGTTTTCTCCAAACCCTATAAAAAGAAATTTAGATCTTAAGACAAAAATCCAAAACATAATAGGTAAAAAGTTAATTTGAAGATTTTCTAAATGCAACAGTTGAAAATAGCACATCTAGAACATAAGATGGTCCAAGTTTCTGTCAGAAGCACCTCACCTCCCCTATCCAGATTAGGATTTCCAAATTTGAGGGTTCATGCATTATTGCAGAAGCATCTTCACAAAGTTTACGTAAAGCTGTCGAACAAGCACTAGAACATAGGGGGTTTGAAGTCCCAGCAGCAAGAAATAGTCTGATAGTAGCAAATCAAAATAAAAAACCAAACACAAAACATAGGCTTTTTGGAAACAAAAACTCCAGTAAATCTAAAACAAATGTGTCTGAAAGTCAGTATGACAATCTAAGGTGCTTATGCTACGTGTTTAGACATAGCAATATCCTATCATTATGACCAAAATATAGTTGCAAAAAGTCTCTTGTAAGACCATACATTCGTCATGATAAAAATTTTGAAACAAACACTTCTCGCCAGTGGCACATTGGGCATATGTGGTGAAATGTTGCGCGGAGTAACCTTTAATGATGTGCATACTAATGGGTTTATAGATTTATATATTAAAAAACGAGCTTACTTTTCTTTTAGTGCACCAAACATTTATCCATAAAAACAAGAATATCATTTGGCGGTTGTATCTTACACCATTACAATATCAACAATACATGGTTTTGACCTTGTAATAACTTATAATAACTTTCTCTTTCTACGCATCCTAATTTCTAGTTTTCAAAGTTTGGGTGTGACACTCATTAATGTAAGATCCATTTTATAAAAGCCAAAAGATAGAGAAAGGTTGTCTTACAGTAAAGGTCTAGCATTGGTTTGGAGAGCAGCTATCCACCTAGAGAAGGACCCAACAACATCTGCAACTGATCTGTATACCTAGAATGTCGCAAGGATAAGAGTACTAATTAGATGCCAGCTCATAACAGCTCCTTTCATGCTAAAAATATTCATAATTGGGTAAGTCAGTTTGCTGTCGGAAGCTACACATTCTAATACAGGAAGCAGCACGAGGACCTACAATACACATGTAGCCTTTGAGTCCATTGGTAGCCACAGTGGATAAAACTGTCACCAGGTTCATGATCACAGAAAAATCAAATATGTGACCTTCCTGCATTATAACTTCAGCAACCTGCGGAATACAACTTATACAAAATCAATGCATAAGCAGCAGCCAATCCGTTTCTAATTATTGAACAGCAATTTTACACCCTGAAAGTTAGATATCATCAAAAGGAAGTTGTGTGAACATACTTAACGTCATGATAGCTTTCATGCTACAGCTGAATATATATATATATATCTTCCAAAAGGAAATTGTGTGAACATACTGCCAGTGTTGCTTCAGATGTCCACTTGCCACTAAACCTGATAATTTGCCTCTTACTTTGTGAGGTCAGATATTTATCTAGAATCAATGATCCAATTGGAGTTGAACGGATAAAATGCTCTTCAAAAGCTCCCATAACTTCTTTTCCAATTTCTCCTCTCTCAAAAATCAACAGTACCATTGTAATTTTAGGAAAGAAATTGTTCAACGTGGACCTTATTCTCAAGGCTGGTCAATTTTCATTGCTCACGTGTGATGCTTGGGGGCTTGTGATGGTCTCACTAGTACTAATGAGCCTCCAAAGTTCAAAATAGGGAGTGCTGGATAACTTACTCAAGAGTATTCGTTTGATCTGCTAGAATATGTGAGATCCATAAAGCTCTTCAACATATTTGGCAACTAAACCTCACCTACCATAGAAGCCCAATATATTCTCAATTTCTTTTCACCTTCATTTAATCCCTAAAACATCTCAAACTATATAAGTTTGTTACCCTAATATCGTATTATTGAAAATATGCCTCACGGCATATGATTTAGGAGCAAATATCTCTAAGGCCATGAAAAATCTAGCAGTGGTACGTTAACATGCACTCACCGCATTGAGGGCAAACATTTTAGCCTCCACCTCTTTCCAAGGAACTTGTGTAGTTGAATACATTGAACCACCAAAGAGTACCTGAATAAGATATTGAAACCAAAAGTGTTGGATCACGATAAAAGTTATCAAGCACCAAGTTAAATAAAACTCTATCTGCTGCCACAGACTCCACATAATGTCCTTCAGAATCGAACATTATGGCTAACAGATGAAATTGTCTTTATAGAAAATGATATTCCATGTCGCCTGTTAAGGAATAAAAGAAAGTAATTCTGAAAACAACCAGTTGCACTTTCAAGATAAGGGCTGGTTTGCTTTTGTTCTTGGGACAGTTTATTAAGATACAAATGAGTAAGGCCTATGCAAGCATAAGATTATATGAATTAAATTTCCTCCAATTCTTACCAAATCCCTAACTGAAAAATATATTACAGTTGGAAAAAATTTAAGCTTTAAGATTAACCAACTTATTCAGCAAACTAGCATGGCAGTGAATAAGTTTTCCACTGATCTGTGAATAAAAGAAGTTGAAAGAAGCACCTTTTGAGTAAAAGTATCAGATTTTAAAAGCTGACAAATATCCACCAAAAGTTCAACTAAGTTCATCCTAAAATGCAAAAGGCTGTCTGGCAGGTCCACTGCACTTGTCAGATTATTGAAAGTGGAGTCATCGACCTGAAAACAAGAACATCCAAAGGAATTCTATTAAAAGAAAGCTATTCACAAACTTAAACCTTTTACATGATGCCATAACAGGGTCTTTTCCTTGTGGCCACTGAAAAAACTAAGGGAAACGGGTATGGTTGATTTTACTGCTTTAGGAATGTAAATGACATTTTTTCCTTTTTCAACAATCTCACAAAAAGCTTAAAGTCTTGGGAATAAATTAAATAATGTGCCCTCCAACCTTAGAGTTAGTTTGCAAAAATAATGCTCAGTCAAGAAAAGGGACAAGAAAAAGTTACCATGAATATATACCCAGCTTATATATATAGGAGATAAAACCATATTATAGCACATTATAAAAACGTACAAAAGTCAGGGTAAATTACAATTTAGTACCCCGAGATATCTGACAATAACAATATTACAACTCCAAAGCCTGTCACATTTGAAGTTTATGGAAAGCCTATATTGCCTCTTTATTTGTATAATAAACAAGATATGAAATAATTCTTTTTGATGAAAACTTATAATACAATTTTAACCTGAAGCAATGCTTTTGAACGAAATTAGACAAAATAAATGTTAATCATAGTTAATCTCAAGTGAAAAAAATTGAACAATTTATCTTAAAATACCTAACCTCAACCCTAAATCTAACCCATTTCTTGACCTTTATTATAATACTCTCAATTGTAAGGAATAACTCTAATTCTAATTCCAAATCACTTTATCATCATCATCATCATCGTGATCTAGTAAAACCTTCCTTTTAGTCGTAAAGGCATATTGAGATAACATAAAATTCTGGAAGCACTTCTTTACTTCATCCATCTTGCCTGGTCTACTACACGTCCATTGAAATTGCACACCATATATTCCGCTTTTATCTACTCAACCTAAATCCGCGTGACTCTAGAGTATGCCTCCATAGTTCTAATTTTTCATTTATGCCCTCTCTGGTCTCATCAACTAAAATTATGTCATCATCAAATAACATATACCAATTTACTTGAGTTTGGATGTTTATAGTCTGCTTGTCCATTACTATTGCAAATAGAAAATGGCTTGATACTGAACCTTGAAACAAACCTATCATAAGAGAAAAGTGAGGCGACATGCCACTACATGTTTTGATATTGATTGTTATACCCTCATACATATCATTGATTACATTTATATATTTAAGATGGATTGGCTTCTTTGTCAAAACCCACCAAAGCACTCTTCTATTAACCCTATCATACGCCTTCTCCAAATCAATAGAAATCATGTGTAGATCATTTTTTCCCGCTCTAAATCTCCCCATCAACTATTTAAGTAAATGAATTGTTTTTGTGGTCAATCTTCCCAGTATAAATCCAAATTGATTTTCCAAAATAGTAGCATCCCATCTCAACCTATACTCAATTACTCCCTCTTCCCAAGTTTCATAATTTGGCTCATAATTTTAATCCTATAATGGTTAGAACAGTTTTGTATATCACCATTGTTTTTATATAAAGGTACTAGAGTACTCTTTCTCCATTTATCAGGCATTTTTCCATTGTACCAAATTTTATTAAAGAAGTTTGTTATCTATATTATCCCTACATAACCCAAAACTTTCCAAGCCTCAACAAAGATGCCATTTAGTCTGATCACTCTATTTATCTTTATTTTTTTCAAAGCCTCTTCCACATCGCTCTCTTTAATCCTTCGCATAAAATTACTTTAATATCTTGTAAAAAAGTCGTAATATCACCTATTACGTGTCTGATCACCATAAAAAAGTTAATTAAAATAATATTTCCACCGTTGTTTTATCTCTTCATATTTTGCCAATACCTTATTATTAACATTGTTTATCTATTTCACTTTATTCAAATCTTTACTCTTCCTATAATTTAGTCTCACGATTCTAAATAACTCTTTTTCCACATCTTTTGAATACAATCTTCTATATTGTTTATAATTAGCGTTAGACTTTGTATTACGGATGATATTTTTAACTTTCCTTTTGTTTTTTTATATCTCTTATAAACTTGATTATCCTAATACTTTTTTAGCTCTCTATAATACTACTACTTTGTTTTAACTTCTACTTTCACCTCTTCGGTTTATCACCAAGATTCCTTTACAAGCGGCGCTCCTCTTTTATATTTACCAATTGTCCCCTTAGCTACTATTTCTATACACTGTGTTATCTTTACCTACATTGCATTTATATCTATTTCTCTCTTTCGATCAAAAAATTACATTGTACTTAAAGGCTATCATTTACACATCCTTCAACTTTTACCACTTAATCATCGGTTCTTGAAGTTGATCCTCTTTCACTTGCTAGCTTTGTATACAAACATCCAAAACTAGAAGTATATGTTGTGTGGCAACACTCTTTCTTGGAATGACTTTTCAATCATTACACAAACTTTTATCTTCTTTCTTAATAAGGAAAAAAACAATATAGCTAATATTTGCCCCACTTCTATATCTCATCAAAGGTGATTCTCTTTTACTAAAATGAGTATTTACTAGCATCAAGTTATAATCTGTAGCAACCTCCAAGTGGAGTCTCCAACACTATTTCTATCTTTAAAGCCATATCCTCCAGGTACCCCTTCAAAACCATCTCGACTTTCACCTACATGTCCGTTAAGATTTCCTCCAAGGAAAACCTTCTTTTTATTAGGTATTTCTCGTACTTTCTATTCTAAATCCTCTATAAATCTCCTCTTAATATTATCATCCAAAACTACTTGAGGCGTATAAACATTTAGCACATTTATAATTTCATTACTTAATACAAGTTTAATAAGTAAATGTTGGAAACTTTATGGTTTTCCATGTGGTTTTATGAGGTTGAAGCTTATGAAATCTACCAACTTTGAGCCATTTTTTTTACATGGAGTACACAATAAATATTTTCCCATTCTTAGGTGAGTTTTAAATCTTGTAATGCGAGCTTTGAAATGGTATATTATATCGTCAAAATCACAAAACAGTGTGAATTAAATTTTGCTTCAAAATGAGGTGTTCAAAAGGATTAAAATGTGGTGTCTAAGCCTTGTAAGAATTATCATATATCGACTAGGCAAAAGATTATTCTATTATATAAATACAACAATATGTGCTACTATAGATGTAATCTAATGTGACACATGCATATGGGTAGAAGTACCATACGCGCGCGTGTCGTCCGTCCAGCTGGGCCGCTCGGGGCTTGGGCTTATTAGCTGGTTGCGTATGGTGCTTTTGACGCGTCATTGTCTTTGTACAATTCGGGGACTGGGTCAGTGTTAGGGTCCGAGGTCAAGGCTAGGTTGGGTGTGGTTCAAACCACGTATTTTAATAAATACTTTCGTAAATTGCAAAAAGACCCTAGAAGTTTTGGAAATTGCAAGAAAGTCCAGAGGTTTTCTTGGATTCCCCATGACTCTTCAATTCTATAACTTTCCTATGATCCTATGATAAGAGGTTACAAGTCAACTATTATGTCACACTAATTATGACTTTATGGCTGAAGTAACACCCCCATCCTTCCATGGCTATTAAAAGGGTTATTCTTCAGCCATTTTTGAGCATTCAGAAAACTCATTAACATTACACTGCAACACACATACAACCATAGCCATATAGTCAGAGAGGGTACCACATCACAAATGCTCGATCAGACATCCAGATAACAGCTTTTATCAAGGCGTAGTAAGCAGACATTGTACCTCTAGAGTTCATTGTCAGTTTAGGCTAGAAGCAACTCGGGTGGCAGATAAATTGGATTTAAAGTGACACGGTAAAACTGTGGTCTCGTCTGGTATACAATATTTATTTATATTCTTGTATTTTTCATGTGCAACTGTGTTGTAAAAAGAATATAAATTCCAATTTATTCCAATTGTTTAAAATTAAATTTCTGTTATTTCCACTTTATGATGTTGTTATTTTTCAAAAATTCTTTTAACAGCAAATCCAACAATCTTAAATCCAATTTTGCTTCATTGTTTTTTAAATAATTTTTGAATTAATATGGAATATTAGAAATTTATTTTTGTATTATGAGAGATTCTTTGCATAATTAGTTTTGGTATCTGTGGTAGAATTTTTTAGATATGGAAAAAATTATATTTTGAAACTTGTTTATAAAATTTTCTCGGTGAGATTCTAGTTGAG
>MKEJ01005328.1:0-19706 GCA_001753735.1 Embelia ribes | reverse complement strand
AAATTTGGTGTCGTTTATTTTTTGTTGTCTGATTTTTTGTACCCCAATAACTTCATCAAGGCTCATCTCCAACGATCCAACCACAAATCTAGAAAGCTCGTCGTCGTCTCTTATACCTCTGCTTTTTATGTCAACTCTTTAGATGTCAATCCCCGAATTACCCCTCAGACAAGCTCAAGAATTTCACGGATAATCCTATTTGTATTCTTGGCTTTTGCAATGGAATTATACGTGTACGTATGCGTAAGCACAGGGAACATCTCGTCTTGAGGAACCCATCACTAGTACTTATCGAACAATTCCATTCCCTGGTAATTGGGAGAAGTGTGTATCACATCGGCTTGGTTATGATTCCACTAGGGATGAATTCAAGGTGATTGGGATTGTCAGGTCCTTTTTAAATCAGGGGTTGATTCCTGTTCATGTGTTTGGTTCTAGAACAAGTTCTTGGAAGATAATTCAAGATTTCACATGCCCTAAACACTTTACCGATTTCGGAACTAGTGTTGTTCTCAATGGGGTTCCTTATTGGGTTGCAAGGAGCAATACGGGTATACAAAATGCGATTGTGTACTTTGATCTTTATGAAGATACATTGAAAGAGTTGCCAATATCCAAAGTCGAAGGCGATAGTAATAGCATACATCTAAATTTATTTGTTTTGGGAGGAAACCTTTGTGTGGCTGAGGATAATGAACTTGCCGTCAATATCTGGGTTATGAAGGAATCTTCTTGGATTAAGATGATTGCTTTGCCTCACAGTGACTTCTTTGATTTTCTTAAGCCTTTTCGTTCAGCTATGAATGGGATATATGTTGGTTATTATCTCTATCCTTTGTGTTTTGCTGGAGAAAACGAAGATGAAGTTGTGATACAGAGTTGTGATACTTTGGTGACGGTTAATATGAAAAACGATACTTTAAATGGATTGATGTCCCTTCAGGTACCGTGCAGTAGTTTTTTGTGGAGTGCTATGTTGACAGTCTAGTATCTCCTTGTGTTGGTTTCGGGACTAAAAGCTAGACGGCTAATGGGTAAATTTGATGAAGGGGACTAGGTGAGAAAGGTTTGGTGTTTCTTTTTTTCTTGATAGTATGATTTGGTTTTATTTTTTCTTTCATGTTATCAAAATTAGTTTAGTTTTCTGCCTAATAGCTTCATTTTCTGTTTTGTTTTATAAATATGTTTGTGTTTACTGTGTAGGTACAAATGAATCGAAGATGAATTAAGCCTGTTGAGATTCTCTCAAGTTTGAAACTTTAACCTTAAGGGTGTCGAAATCCCTTGAGTGTACAATTTGTTCTGGGTGTTTTAGTTTATCGAGAGCTTAGAAATCTGATTTTAGATAAACAACCTCCAAAATTGGGAATTGTGACTTATGTATAGCAAGACCATATGTTGTAATGACAAAGTGATACTTTTAGAAGCGTAGGTCATCCATACTCAGTGAAATTAATGGAAAATCTACCGTTAATTTTATTATTGTTCCCTATACTTGTCCCCAAAGGCTCGGTCACATAATGTTTGGGGCATGACGCTATTTTTTGCCCTTTTAATTATGATGAGATATCAACTTGTTATCTATCGTAAATGTTGATATGTATACAGTATCCCCGACTATGTAGTAATTTTATAATCCTTGACGACGTTCCTCTATATCATACTTATTTTGTCGGTTCGCATTCTTTTCATTCAATTCTTGGTCTTTTTTCTAGGGTAGCTAGTTGTTCTTGGTCTTGCACAATACTTCAAAGGTGTTGGGTCTTGGCTTAAATTACGTGTTTATTTGTTCTTTTAATATGTTGTAAATAGTTCTATTGCAACTTAAATTGTCATGGGTCCAAGGGCGCAGCTTTTAGGGCATAATGGCGCGGCAAGGGTTTGTTGAGGTGTGCCCAAACACAATGATGTGGCAAGGTGTCGATGCAATGTGGTTCCAAAGCTAGCTAGCTCGAGTGCTTAGCTTCTCTCTTTATCGTAATGACTTTTTTTGCCGTAAATCATCTCTTTCATTTACCTTGCCTTTGTAATATGTAGATTGTAGTTCTTCTTGGTCTTAAAACTTTTGATAAAGTCATATTCTGTTATTTGTGAGTTGTTCTTCTTGGTCTTAAAACTTTTGATAAAGTCATGTTCTGTTATTTGTAAGTTGTTCTTCTTGGTCTTTATGCTAATTAAGACCATCCAGAGGTGTTGAAATTACAAGTTAAAAGACGTGTCTATTTGGAAATAATATAGGCATTCACAAAAGTGTTTCTAAGTGAGTTCGTCCTAAATTTTGGAGATTAAATTCAAAAAAATGTTTATTCAATCTCCTAAAAAATGGGATTCTCTATGGAAAACTATTACATATTACTATTTAATTTTTAAGTTTAGGGAATTTGCAATAATCTCTCCTTTCCTTGAATTTTTAATGGAAAAAAAAGAAAAAAGATTGCTAGTGGGTATTGGAGGTGAAATATATGAACATCGTTTGTCTCAATCGATATGCACTGGTCCTTCAATAATAATTTAAGTGGGAGAAGGGGGGTCTACCCGGCGCTATCTTAAGACAAAATTTGCTAGGCAATTTTTGGCCATTAGATCAAAAGCTACAGTACCAAGGGTTGTAAAAAATTCTTCAAATTAAATTAAAAAAAAAAACAGGCAGGATGTGAAATTTTGAGCGAAATACTGTCATAGCAACAACTAGAGAGAGATATTGAATCATTCTTCATGGGTTGTGCTGTGAAATTTTAAACATAAGAAGTTTTGTCGCTTTAAAATGGATAATTTTTTCAAAGGGATCGAAATATTCGATCCCAATCATTAGTATTGGAGTGACAAAGTGGATGTAAGTAGCCAATCTATAGAAAAAGAAACAACAATGGGCGAGTTATTTAACTAAATCGATATATTCGACCTTAATCAGACGAATTGGAGTGATAGTTTTTGGGTAAATTCGAATAAGGTAGAAATACAACAAAACCCTAAATTCGTAAGAAATGCAGATTCAATTTATTTTCCAGCCTTAGAGTGCAAATTCAACCCCAATGAGATGAAATGGAGATGCAACCAAACACTTGGATGAGTCTGTATCTTCTGTATTTTCGTTCTCTTTCTTTTGTATTTTTCTGTCTCTATTAAAGTTGCAAAGTTTCTTCTGTTCAAAATTTCACATCTTACTTGTTTTTTGTTTTTATTTAGTTTGGAGCTTTTTTTAATAGCCATTGAATTTGAAGCTTTTGATCTAATGGCTGAGAACTATCGGGCTGACTCTGCTTCTCTATTTAAGTGTCATTTTAAAGTGTTGCACATATGTTAAGATGGACTATTAATTTATCTCAATTGTAGAGAAAAAAGTGTGCATTTATTTTATCAAACACTTTGTTAAATTCTCTCTCTTGCCATTAATACTTAGTCCAAATAATAAGGATATAATTGAAAAAAAAAGTAATTAATGCATTATTATTTTTTAAAATCACACTTAAAAGGGAAATTTTTTGCCAAAGAGAATAAAAAAATGGAGGAAGTAGTTGGCTAAAGTCCATATGACCAAATAACAGCTGCAATTTGCAACTCAAAAATATTAGTAGTTCCTTTGAAAAGAACAAAAAGGCAAAAAAGAGAGAGAATTTTTGTAGCAGTTCACTAACTCTATGAAGTGAGAACATCTAGAAGTTCATTGAAACAGCACAATTCATTACTTTGCAACAATTCTTACCAAGTAATAATAAAGTTATAAATTTAATTTTCTTTGATTTGGCTATGTTTAACATCACTTTCATCCCACTTTATTTAGTTTCCTTTGATTTTGCTATGTTTAAGAGCTGTCACATTAGACTTTCTCATTTGATTTTCTTATTTTGGCATTATTTCTTCAACAAAAATAAAAATTTAGAAATATTCCACATCTGTTTTTCCGGACAATGTCTTAAAATAATTATAATAAACACACATGATATAATGAAGTTCAAAAACATATTTTTACCTAATTTTATAAAAGGTTCGATAGTTTTGGTACAATACTTTTTTTTAATGGAGAAATAGTAAACATTAAATTTTCCTACTTAGAATCCACTTTCACATTCTCCTAAGATTTCTATAAATTTAGAAGGCATAAATACTAACGTAAAATCTTCCGGATTCATAATTTCTCATACGAAAAATATTAGGAAAATGATAGCATTAGAAAAACTGATATGAATACTCTAACCTAACCTTGGAGCAATGATTTTGACCTTAATGAAACTTGAAAGTGATATACTAAATTCATTACTACTAAATTCATTTTGAAAATTACTGCAATAGTACTAAACTAGGGGATTTGCGTGCTGCCAATGTCTACGGGTAGCAATTTAAATATATGGTCCATATTTTATTAATATTTTATTAAAAAAACTGTGTCAGCGTTGACAAAATTTGTGTTCATATTTTTATGTACAACCTTTAATTATTGGTAGCCCCTACTCCCAAACTAGAACACTCACGATGGGCTATCAACCACCACCAATTAATTTATTAATGAAATCTTATGTATATGTGTGTACAGAAATACTTTCAAATGTTTGTTCACATATAACAAAGAAAGCAGTGATATATAGAAAATTAAAAAATTATTATATTTACTATATGTCAGTAAATATATGTAAATATATAAAAAATTCCTATATACAATTATTGTAAAATCTCACGTCATTCATTTGGGTCTTAATTATATTAATTAGACGGTAGAAGTGGGCCCAAAAACCTCAGTAATTAGCATAATCAATTAATCATCTGATATATCTTCAAATGTACCATGTAAAAATTAAATATTTATTACTCATTCAATTCCATTTTAATAGTTTTATATTTTTTTATTTCATCTAAATATATAGTCCAATTTTATTTTAAAAAATTAGTTAAAAAGTTCTTTTATTATAATACTCTTATTTATTATCGTCATTTAATTACTCTATCTATAATGAATGATACATATGCAACATTGACAAGAGGTACAGTAAGTCAAACAATATTAAATAATATTTTTTAATACTTGTAAAAAAAAAAAAAAGAACTATTAAAATGAAATAGAGGAGTAGATTTAAACTATAAATACAATAAAATTAACAACCTCTTAGTCACTAAAAAATATGTTTGCTTTTTTTTTCTTCTCATATGTCCCACTATCTAGCCGTTATATTTATTAAAAATTAAGACAAAAAGTAGTTTTAGTAAAATACTCTTATTTAATGTTATAATTTTATATTCTTAAAAAAATATATTATATTTAAATTGGTTATCTTCTAAAAGATAATAAAAATCTAATTTTCTACCCGCATTAATTAAATTTTTTAATTCAAATGAAAATCCGTACGACGAGGGCCATTAATATTATTACAAGGTTCACCTTGAAAACCCCGAAACAGCTCTACTACATGCTTGTTTCTCTAAATTACTATCACACCATTCTGAATACAATAATTTCAAACAAATCTTGGTACAATTGTATTTTCGTACATATTTATATGATAATGCAAATAAATCTCTCATTTCTATCAAATAGATTTTTTCTACAAAAATACACGGGTGAGTACGACGCTAGCTAGGAATGACAAACATTGATGGACAGTTGTGATTGCTCAACCTCGTGGCATGAAATTGAATTTTCAACGTAATATTTTTCTTAAATCAAAATGTGATGTGTCGTATAATAGAAATTCATAAAAATAATTATTATAATTCTCATTTTAATGGTTTTATATTCGTTTTTATTCTGTTTCAATATACAATCAAGTTTCTATTTAAAAAAAATAATTGAAAAGTCATTTTACTGAAATACCCATATTTATTGTATTCATTTAATTGCTTTATTCATCCTGAATTGTACAAAATGGCTAGCATTAATTACGGATATATTAGAAAAGAGAGTAAAAATATTTTAGAATTCAATAATATTAATTAATTCTTGTGAAAAAAATATGTGAGACTATTGAAATAGAAAGGAGGGAGAAATTATGCTTTTTTTTTGGTATGGTAATGCAAATCTTTCATTCGTAGTAAATCTTTAAGATAATATAAAGTGATTATATATATTGAATTTGTAAATGTGGTGGCTTAATATCGTTGAGATGACTGAGATTACAATTGAAATTTGAAACACATGATTGAATGCAAAATAAAATAGCATATGCATAAATGTGAAAGCTCGAATTTTGTGCACATATCATGCATCAAATTACACTTGTATATGAAAATTTGTAGACAAATAGCAAAAAGTAATCAATCTAAAACAATAATTTCGACAATATTACAGACTCATAGTAACAATAATTGTAATTATTAATAAAAACAAATAGTAAAAGGGAAAAAGTGGTGAGGGTTGAATTGAATGGGCCGGGGGCATCAAAGTCTTGTTCTTTGTTGTTCAATGTCTGCCTCATCTGCGAAGAAAAATAAGTAAAAGGACACAAAACGGACGATCCAAGCACCCCCACTCCACCTCCTCTTTCTCTCTCTCTCTCTATAATATATGTATATATAGAGAATAATGAAATATACAAATTAGTTGTACCCAAAATTTGTACAAATTAATTTCATATAGCTTACAATTAATCGCATCATGATATAATTAATTATAAACCATACAAAGTTAATTTATAGTTTATATATTGATACAACTATAACTGTATGATCAATAATTCAGATATATATATATATATATATGAGATAAATTACGCTTTGCCCCTTGAAGTTTTTGAGTATTCAGAATATTCCACGTGGTAGCTGAAACTATGCTTTCCCCAAAAGTTCACATTTCCTCTTACTTTCCTATATTATTTTAATAACTTTTAAGGAAGGGAGTAGTTCATGAGACATAATTATTTACATGATTTTTTACATACTATTTGGACCATTAAATCTAAAACAATCTGAGGGCTGGGATATGTCGGCAAAAATTGTCACAAGCGTTGTCCTTATCTCTCTCTTCAGTCATCACCCATACCCACTCCACGTGTTGACTTTTCTCTCTTTCATGTACAAATCGGTGGAGGCTGCTTCGTCCTCACTACCCACCCCAACCATGCCTCTGCCACCAGCCACTCCAATTGCCTCTTAGCCATCGTCCACTAATCATTATTGCAACTGTTAATATGTCATTGTTGAACTGTGATGATTACAAATTATTAAAATATATTTGAGTGCAATTATCAAATAAGGTTTTCCAGACAATTGGGAAACTTGGTTTTTTATAGTGGTCATCTATTCATTTACGAGATAGCTATCGCAAAAGGAGAGAAAGCGAAAAGTACAGAATGTGTGACAATTTTACAATTTTTGTTAATATATCTCAGTTTTCGGATTGGTTCAGATCTAATGACTTAAATAATGTGTAAAAAATTATGTAAAGAATTATGTCTCATAAACCGCCTCCTTCAAGGTAATGTTGGAAAAACCAACGAAACAATAGCATATTTTAAGAAAACTATCATATATATAAATATATATATATATATAATTATTACAATCTATTTTAAAAAAGCATTAGAATAAAGAATGGGTGATGGTTAAGGAATTAATTTATGGTATTTAAGTTGATTCTCACGTTGTCTCCAACAACTGGTAGTAAGTGCAATGAACATAATGAACATATAAAGATGAGGGGAAAAAGTGTATGTTAGGCTATATTTGAGGGTATTATGAAATTCTCAGAAATCTCATGGAGGCAAAAGTGTAATTTACCAGATATATATGATATATGTCTCTGTTATATATATACATATATATATATATATATTTTCAGCTGAAAATTACTTTAAAGAGATTTGCAAAGCAGAACAAAACCTCAGCTCTCTCTCTCTCTCTCTCTCTCTCTCTTTTTCTGATCACTGAGTCACAATCGTCTCTCTCTCTCTCTCTCGCTCGCTCGATTGTATCGTTACTTAATCGGAGGTTCCGAGGTCCGATCATGGCGGTGGCTGAGAACGGATGCGGTGCCAACACAATCTCCGATGCCGATCAATTGAAGGGTAATCAGACCGCAAGCCCAAATTCGATCTCGAACGAGCAGGCGATCGCCGGAAATGGTGACGTGGAGGGGTTGAAGAGAGAGAGGGAGATGAGGGACTTGGAGGAGATGCTGTCGAAGCTGAACCCCATGGCGGAGGAGTTTGTGCCACGTGGCGGTGGTGTGGTGCCACGTGGCGAGTTTGGGTATATGGCTAATGGCTTTCTTGTGCAGACTAATTCTGGGTTTGCCGTTGGGAACATCGCCAGAAGGGTACAGATATTTATGTTTTTGTTTTGTTTTGTTTTTTAATAACTGTACTGTGTTTAATTATGCTAAATTTATGTGTCTGAGTATTACTTAGTATATATGTATCTTTTTAATAATAACTGATATTATGTTTGGTCATGTAAAACTTTTGACAGAAAAGTATGCTAATTTTATGTGAATGTACTAATATATTTATCTTTTTTTAGTAACTGATATTTTGTTTAGATGCTAATTTTATTTATGTAAGTACTGGTTATATATTTACCCTTGTTTTGATGATTGATTTTATGTTTGGTTATGTGAAATTTTAGTCTGAAAATTATGCTATTTTTATGTGATGGTACTACTTGTATATTTATCCTCTTTTTTTTTTTTTTTTACAAAAAACAAAAAAGCAAACAAATGATTGTCATGTTTTGTTAATGGGAAAATTTAGACTGAAATACTATGTTAATTTTATGTGTCTGATTCAATGATCATATGCATTTTGTGGGTTGAATAGTATACTGTGCTAATTTTTGCGGCTTGAATGGTTGGTGAAGCTAGATTTTTATGAGCTGAACAGTAGATTGTGCAGAAAAGAATTACATCTCGATTGGTTTTAAGAAACAAAAGAATAACTAGAAAATTAGGATTCTCCTTATTTGGGGAAAGCAAAAATTTTGATAAAAAACTGAGGGTTGGGGGAGATGATGTTTGTAATTTTGTGACTAAATGATTGGATATAAGCTTAAAAAACTTTGATCTTTTTCCTTTCTTTATTTGATGAAATATTTTTCAACACATGATTTCCATACTAAGTTATTTCAATCTAAAGAATGATTTTTAGCGAGTAATTTCATTTTCAGAATCTGCTTGACAAGTTGATGTCCCAAACATGGGGTTTCTCTATGTCCTGGCATCTGTCATAGATGGATTAATTGTTTTCAGAATATAATAGAAGAAAGTATAGGATCGTGTATGTGCGTTCATTAGGAGTCTGTCTTACCATGTTTTCCATCAAAGATTTGGACGTTAAATTTCATAGCGATTTCAAATTTTCACTGACTCAGTTTGCAATTTTCGGGTCAGAAGAAGAATAATTTTGGTCATGGCAAGAAAAGGATGAACAGCCGTACTAGCATGGCACAGCGAGAAGAGGTCATCCGAAGGACCGTGTATGTTTCTGATATAGATCATCAGGTAATTTTTTTTTAATGGTTCTTTACGGGAAATTTATGTTTCATATTTAGTATGTAACTTTCATCCTCTATAATCTTCAACAAATATTTTGCATTACTTTCCTTGCTGTAGGTTACTGAAGAACAACTTGCAGCTCTCTTTATTAATTGTGGACAGGTGGCTGTTTTTCTCTGTGATCATGTTGACAACCCATGTACAAATGATTGCTCAAGTAATTTCTTTGTTTTGTTTTGATCTGAAGGTGATCGATTGTCGCGTATGTGGTGACCCCAATTCTGTTCTCCGTTTTGCCTTTATAGAGTTCACTGATGAGGGTACGTTTACGATCTTGTTTATCGGGAGGTACCTTTTGGTAGATTTAAATTGTCTATCTGAATATAGTTTGATGAACTTGGATGGAACGACAATATAATCAATTGCAGAAGGTGCATATAATGCTTTGAGTCTCTCTGGGACCATGCTTGGATTTTACCCTGTTCGAGTGCTTCCTTCAAAAACTGCTATAGCCCCAGTTAATACAGCATTTCTGCCAAGGGTATTTATATTTTTATTCACTGCTACAAGCACTTTTAGTTAGAAATTTGTGGTCTTGTTGATTACAATGTTGTTGCCTTTTTGTTTGCGCAAATTGTTGTGGTGTTTTAGTCCGAAGATGAGCGAGAGATGTGTGCAAGGACTATTTATTGTACCAACATTGACAAAAGGGTATTGTGAAATTTGAAAATCTCTTTTTATGCATGGTTTCAAGCTTTGACTATGCAAAATTGTTTATGGTCTTTCTTCGTCTCTATTACAGATTACCCCAGCAGAAGTGCGACTTTTTTTTGAAACCATATGTGGAGAGGTTTGTAGTTCCTAATATTTTGTTTTCTCATTTTATATGTAGTTCCTAATCTTTTAACTATGAAGCTTTCCCCTGAATTCTTTCATGTTTGCTGGGAAACGTCTTGGTTACTATAGGTTCAGCGACTGAGATTGCTTGGAGACTATCAGCACTCAACTCGTATAGCTTTTGTAGAATTTGTAATGGTAACTACGCCAACTTTTCTCTTGTTACACTTTGTAATATGTTCAATTGTTCGGTAGTGCAACATATTATTGTTTTCATCGTCTTAAAGTTTTTAATCCTTATTATGCTTGCCAGGCTATATGATTCCCTTGTATTATGTACTTTTTATCAGGGTCAGAGTATTCAAGTTATGTAGCTTTCTCTTTTCTGTACATTTTCAAATGATTTTGCTGAACTAATTTGTAGCGAAATGTTTGATATTGCTTGTTTTTTGTTGAGTGTGTCATAAGCAAAATTATCTCAGTGATTTGTGCCATGTGGAACATAGGCTGTTTTGAGGGAAATTTTTTTAAAAGGTTGCTTTTTTCCATAGCATTACCCTCCCTTGCATAATTCACACTTTCATTTCATGTAACCCTATTGTGTTTTCAGTTAATGACTTGTGGTCTCGTCAATGATTTTATGAGATATCATTTTAGAAGTTTTATTTTCAAAACTAATTGCATCATTGTATGTTAAGTGCTTGTGGTCTTGGAGGGTTGCATATACGTGCATTGCAGTGTGGGTATCTAATGCGATCAGCATTAGAGATAAGTTCTTCAGTGATTAGGAACTTTGCTGGAAATTTTAGCTTATTTATTATCTTTGACATCAAAGGTATCTTATGATGGGGCTTTAGCGCTGATCAGAGCATGGGCATAAGCGAAGTTTAACAGTAGGGAATGGTCATTTCTTTCCTACTTTATTTCGAGGATTCTTTTTCTTTTTTTTTTTCCGCTGTTCAAAATTCGCCCCTGCCCAAAATTTTAGTGGATAAATTTTAGGAATTGCTGATACTAGTGTTTGTAATACCATTCAGCGTTTGCTTGGTTTTGCTCCTAGGAAAATATGCTGGCTTTTTTATGCCTATGGAAAAACTGGACGCAGTTAACTTAATATTTCTAGGGTTTTTTTTTTTTTGGTCAAAACAATAGAAAGGCTTAGCTTAAGAAGCTGCTTAACCAAATACGATCCAGCTTTTGAAGCAAAAAATCTGAAAAGCTTAGAGATTGGTTTTTAAACTAGGAGACTACTATTCATACCGGGGACTATTATAAGTTTTAAACTAGGGGACTACTCTTTATCCCCGGTACTATTATAGGGTTTAAGGGTCTGGTGTGAGGAATCTCTATATTTCATCCTCTATTTTAGAGTTTTATTAGAGTTTTAGGTATAGAGATTAAATTTAGGAGATGAAAAGAGATGTCCTGGTGGGAATGCCTTTATAGCTATCGGATGTAGGAGAGTTTAAGTTTCATATTGCACCAATGCTGGTGTATTTGTACCTAATGATGTTGAGAAAGAATTCATTTTGATTTCATTTTAATCATTTTTAGCAATACTTAACCTTTAAAACCCTTTGGTTACATTAGGTCTGGGGTTTTATTTTTCTTTTTTTATTTTTATTTTTTTTATCTTCAATTTGGGTAGTTCTCTTCCTAAGTTTTAATTGGAAACAATTTTATAGCACTTGATTGACAAATTAAAATTTTCCGTCCCAGAAGTGGGAAACATGCTAAACAGATTTAAAATCAAAGCATATTTTAGGCGTTTCTATGAATAATAATGAGCCAGTAGGGGTTTCTAGGAATAATAACAATGAGCCAGTTGTGGGAAAACAAGCTGCAAAGTATGAGGTGGCGAGAGTAATGCGTTAGCATTGCAGTTCTGTGAAGTCTCTATATATCATCTTTACGAATTTAGAACATCTAGTCCGAACACAATGTTATAGGTTGTTTTGGGTCAATAGTGCAAAGGGTGTGCGACAAACTATTCTCTAACTTACTTCCCTTGAATGCTGCCCTTTCTGTAAGCTGAAGCATTGTGCGTAGCACGATTCCATATGTGTAATGGCCTGGGGACAGCGCGATAAGTTTGCTAGGGGACTACAATCTACAGCACCCCCATAATTTTAAGAAAACCATGAAATGTTCTATATTTTAGTGTAAAAATTGTTAATATATGAATTTAAACCCCTTTCCAAGAGCTCGGATCAATCGGTTTTGATAGGCTGATTGAAGGCTATAGACCTAGTAATCATTTCAACTTGAAGACTATACTTCTATGGCTGTTTTTTTACATAGGTTTTTGATTTCATTGTGAGCACTATGTGATCACAAGGTGCGTATTTCAGCGGGAGGGCTATGCTATTACTTGGTGTCTGTATAATATTAAAATTTGAAAGTTGCCTAAACCCGTGGTCCATCTTGATAACTGCCTCTTTTTTAATAATAATGTCCTTTGTAGTCACAATGCTTCCATATCCAAACAAGTTTTTAATTTTTCATTATAGCTATCGGAAGAAGCAGCTTCTGATGCAGTTCCTCAATCCTCGGCTCCTGCTCCGATCCAGACTCCTGCTCCGATCCAGACTCCTTTCTCATCGTCAACAGTGGTGTCGAATACTGCTTTGAACTATGTTACTCTTTCATCTTTTAGCTGGGACCAAGATAATGATAAAATCAAGGTAGACTTTTAATCTTCTGGTGAAGTTAACTGATTTACTTTTTCATAATTGTTCCTAATGTGTTTTGCTCTAGCCTCTTTGCTGAAGAAATTAGTCAAATATTCTTGTTTTAAGAGAGAGATGATGTGCTCTCTTTTCTTATTTAAATTGCCTCTTTTTAAGTTGGCCTTATTTATTTTGTTGCTAAACATTTTCACATTAGCTTTTTTGTCGTGTCCAAGATATATGTATCCTTGGAAGGTGTTGACAAGGAAAAAGTGGAGACTAGTTTTAAGCCAATGTCGGTTGATGTGAAATTTCATGATGTACAAGGGAAGAATTACAGGTGTGCGATACTGAAATTGAACAAAGAGATTGTGCCTGAGAAATGTAAGCTTCTGGTTAAGCAGAACAGGGTAGTCATCACACTGGTCAAAGCTTCAAAAGGGAACTGGTTGGACTTGCAGTTCAAAGAGGATAAAGTATGTTTCATTATTGACAAAACAGATTTATGTAGCATTCTCCTTGCTTAATACTTCCATGAAGCTGATTGTTTTTGTGGTTTACAGCTGAAACCGAACCTGGACAAGGAACGAGATCCAATGGCAGGGATCATGGACTTGATGAAGGTACAGGATAAGCTTTATCGACATTGTGCATTTTATTTTCTTCATCATACAATTCTTATATTTAGTAATTTTGTCTATCTTGTTTTGTAGAATATGTATGAGGAGGGGGATGAAGATATGAAGCGAACAATTGCAAAAGCTTGGACTGATGCAAGATCAGGCAAGGCAGCTGACCCATTGAACCGGTTTTGAAGAACACGTTTTGTTACAAGTATCTCAGTGTTTTCCAAATGATAATTTTGGCCATCATTTTGAGTACTTTCTATGGTTCGTTTTGTGTGGAGATGATGTTCAGAGTTATGCTATGTTTAATTTACGCGTCACTAAAGGCACTTTTGGAATGGGGTTTAGTTTACTTTCTTGAGTCAATATGCTTGTTGTTAGCTGCCCTTTCTAATAAATTGGTGAAGCTCTGTGATTTTAGAGTGGAACACAATTGGTGGATTCCTACGTATTAAATCTGAGAATTGAAGGATTAGTTGGGTAATAGTGGTGATTTTCAAGTTCGCTTTTAAAAAGTTGATTGATTGCAAAGCTAGTTGTCATGAATAAATTTTGAATATTATATAGATAAATAATTTGGTGTTTGGTAAAAATATAATCAAGTGATATTTTTATGACAAAATTGTGATGGGCAAGCACTAGGAATGTAAATTGTGTTATCGAGGCTATTTTGTTAATTGATAATATTGATGGAAGACGCAGAGTCAATTTTTTAAAAAACTCCAATTTGCGTTTAAAAATGATGCATAAAAAGATAAAGTAGATGTTGAAAAGTAAGAATCACATCTTTTCCAAACACAATAACACGATTGCCGGCTTTCAAGAGCAAAAGCTTTAGACTGCCAATGACAGTCTAAAGCTACGTGTTGCAATTATCCGTTTCATATTTTCCAGGGAAAAAAAAAAAGCTAAAGTGGAAAAGTTGCACCTTTCTCTCGATAATAGAAATTATGGTACTTGTATTCTATTTTCCTTTTCCAAATTCCTTAGCGCTGCATTTTGGTGTGAGAATTCTTCATTGGAGGATGTGACGTTAAGGATTGTTGATAAACTTATGAGCAATGCTTTCCACGAATTCGGTTTCCAAGATTAGGGCTTTAGACTCAATAGTCGAAGTTCTCATTAATTCACAAATAAATTTTGATTGAAGGACTTTTTAAATACTTGAGAAGAGATTTTCTTTGCTCCGAGGTTGACTGCTTAGGATTGCATCCTTCTCAAAGATCAGCAATCTAATTCAAAAGGTTAGCCTACAGCAACATCTTTAGCAGCAAGTCTAAAAGACCAAAACAACTGTTAAGTGGAACAAAAACATACGTCACATCTATTTTCAACAATATGTTTGGGTAAACCTAATATTTGGAATAGTTATGACGATAAAAAGTACTCAGTCTTCATTGGAGTATTTGACTGCCATACTTGTCGTACTTTTCGTAACAGTGAGTATGCAGATGGCCAGATGGCCTAGTGTTTCTCAAAGCCGTCTCAATGTTTCCGGGTTCAATTGGTCCATTAGTAGGAAGTTATGCGAACAATCATCATATTATTAGAAATAAAATGAGCACACAGTCGTGACGTGAATGCATATTTATTGATAATAATTATCCCATGTTAAAAGGTATATCATCATATTATTAGAAATAAAATGAGCACACAGTCGTGACGTGAATGCATATTTATTGATAATAATTATCCCATGTTAAAAGGCATAGTTTTCCTCCTCTATCGGTGTAAACCATCTCACGCCAGCAGCATAACAGAACGCAACACATGCCCCTTTGCTTATTGCATAATAGTAAATGGATATTTAATTAGAATCTATTGGGGCATGTATTATCTGGCGTACGATTATATATCTACACAGTACACATGTTTATGATGGATCAAAAGGCTTGCCATTCTCATGTGCTATTTCTTGCTTCTGTTCAAGAACAGACATCAATCGTCTCAGAGGCTGCATTGCAGCTTCTTTGCATGCCAACCGTATATCTGATCCCAAAAAGCCTTCAGTCTTTTCGACCAGCGAATCATATGGAAAGGTCTCACCGGATGGTGATGTCAATAGTTCCTCAAACATGGCTCTTCTAGCTTCTGGTTCCAGAAGAGGAACAAAAACCTGGCACCAGGTCAAGCATAAAACATGGACTCAATTCTAATGAGTAAAAAGTAGTTGTTTATGGTTGCAACCTGGGTTTTCTGTTTTCACTTTTCTTTCTTGATTCTACTGGTTTTAGGACTGCAAGCACTGAAATTTTCAAGAAAACAATCGTTTCAAAATAGCGAGTTTCAACTCTATAAAGAATGAAATTGTACCAATAGGTGCTGACTGCACTCAGTGCTATCGTAGCAGCAAGAGAGGCAAGACTTCATGTTATCCGTTCTTTTTGTTCAAATAGAAATTCGGGAGATGGAAATAGTTTTTGGAGGATTCTAAACAGGCTTGTTCACAAGAAAGTTCCTGAGGACTGTTTCAGTGGCCAAGTCACTAAACATGTTCCTAGGTTCTATAGCATGTTGTATTTCATATGATAATGATACAGTTGTCAGTCAACTCGTGATGTATGCCGTGAGCCGGGGCTCAAAGCATAGACTGTTTTCTTTGTCAATCAAGAGATGAAAGGATTGACCATGGAAACAATATTAATTCTTTGTCAATAGACTGTATTTCTACTTGGATTTCTTTCCAGTCCATATTAATTTTCTGGAACCACCGGATCAAATAAACATTTGGGAGAAAATGCTTAGTTGCCTTGACTTGAATTTGAAAAGATTTGATATAGAACAAGTATTGTGATTATTATCTAGTTCTATGAGAGACCAGATGAAATCATGATTAGTCCAACAAAGGGATACCCATTTCTCAAGTCGCCGCATCATAGTGGCATCGAGCTCCCAGGGAAGATTTGTAGCAGCAAGGACGAAAACAAGATCATCTGTCATAGTCAAACCATCCATCTGCAAGTTGGACACCTTAGTTTGGTGAGATACGGCTCAAAAACTATAGTTCGATGGAACCTCTTTGAAGTAAGTGTTTGATTTTAGAATGATAACTATAAGTGCACATGGCCCTTCATAACATCAAGTTACCCCTCTGACCGGCCTGGTCCTTCATATAAGGTGAAAGGAACAGATATCCCAACACACTTAAATTCTCATTGGTCAACTACGGAAAAGGATATTTTTCGAACCGGGAATCAACTAACAAAAGCGAGCAAGGGTAAGAAACAGTACTGCTATTGCTATCACTTTCCTTAAAACTTACTTTTGGAACATGAAAATTGTCAACTATCAAAGTTTACCTGAACAAATAGTTGTGCCTTTAAGCGCCTGCTTGCTTCCTGCTCACTCCGTCCATCACCTCGATGACTGATGATGGCATCAATTTCATCAAGAAATATAGTTGATGGAGCATGGTGTCTAGCAAGCTCAAATAAAACTTTTATCAACTTCTCCGAGTCACCTGTAATGACATGCAAACTCCGCATGTGAATAAAGAACACATTATGCTAGTGACCTTTGTCACATCATTATGGAGTAAGAATGGTTGAAACAACAACACTCTTACTATGCTAAAAAGCTCATTTCAAACAAGAGTTGTTGGATGGTTCTCCAATACGTTTATCCTATATAATTCATAATTATATATAAGAACAGAACAGAACTGGACACCATGTGCATCTCAAATAAAACATCAAGACTGAAAACAACTCACAAGTATGTTTTGGGGGGAAAGTGATAAATTGATGCTTAGACTTGCAAGTTTGATAACTTGAAAGATCGACGGGTCTTAGTGCCGACTTTCAGGTTAAGCAATGGCATAAATAATAGCGTCATCTAGGAAGCATGGGCAATCCAAATCGGGTGACATATCCATATCGGACTCACCGGGGACACCGACATACTTATACACTCCAGGACACGTGTCGAACTCACCATGAGGTATGTCTGAAGTTCCATTTATTAATTTGAATGTTACTCGGGGGACACACAGGTCACAATTAGGGGTGAGTATTCGGGTGTACCCAACCCGAATTACCCAAAAAACAAAAAAAAGAGATTCTCGAACCCGAATTACCTAAACCCGAAATTCCCGAATCCGAAATTCCTAAACCCGAAATAGAAACAAGAAACCCGAACCGAACCCGAATTAGACTAAAACCCGAATCCGAATTACCCGAACTGAACCCAAATTATATACATAAAACGTCGTTTCTTATATATATATATAATATAAAACGACGTTGTTTCAATTACCCGAATTATCCAAACCCGAACCCGAATTTTTGAAGAAAAAAAAACCGAACCTGAACTCGAACCCGAATTTCGGGTTCGGGAACCGAATTTTGCTCTCCCCTGGACACAATTGTTGAATAACGATAGCCAAATTGTTGATTTCCATGATTAGATGAGGGAGTTTGTAGATCTTCGTGAAAGATTTGACGCAGTGTAGGTGATGAACAAAAGAAATTATTTTTGAGAGAAATTTAAAAAGTAAGAATGAATAGAAAAATTAGAGACACAAACGAGTGTCAATCACAATTCCAATACTTTAATTTTCATTCATATGTCAAGTCTGATTTATTTACAACCCATCTGGTCTTTTTATACATGACAAAGGCAACTGAAAGGCCACATTAAAAAATTACATTACTTGGCTAAATAATTTGGTGGTTTTAATAGTTAATGTGTTTGACATGTTTGTGCGTCTTTTGATAGTTGGGACTTGGTGAGTTAGTTTACTAGGTTGTGAAGTTGCTAGTTGTCTTTTCTAAGAACTCAAGAACTAATGCTATATATCAGTTTTTTCGGTGTTTGATACTACTTTTATATATCATATTTTTAGTGATATTCTATAAGCAACCTCTGATCTATAATTTTATTAACTTATAAAAAAACACTAATAAATTAGAAAAAAAAACGAATCATCGCCATGTCTGAGGCTTATGTTTTTAAAAATTATTGAATCTAAGTCCGTACCTGTGTCTGAATCTGCACATGTGTCTGAATCCACACCCATATTAGAATCCGTGCTTCATAGAGAATCATAAATTTTTTAATACGATTCGTATTCTTCTCTTTATTAGAATAAGAGTATCTAGTGCAATTGATGCCATTGATAATTACTCTCCATCATTTTTTAGTCCTTTTGTTTTATGCAATCCTGGAAGAACTTAAAGTTATATGTGCATTCAACAGTAGAACATAAAAAAGTAAAAACGGGAATAAACGCTCTTAAATAACATATAATGCCATTTGCTCACAATAGATGATGCTGAGATGTTAAAATTTTTTGTGTTGCACTCTGTTGCAATAGCCTTTGCAAGCATGGTCTGCAGCACAAGAAAGAAGAATTTGTCAGCGCCATTGAGAGAATTTTAAGAAAACTAAAGGACAAAGCTTTTAAACAACAGATAAAGACCAAATTTTCTTGGAATAATAACGGAAAAAGGAAGTGATGAAGATGATACTATTAGCTTCTTATGACATTCATACGAATGATTTCGGTTACTCAATTAGGATAGGTAGAATTAGTTAACTTCCACATCATTTTTGGTAATTCCTCTAAATGTTATACACCTCTTTGATTTAAATAAATAGTACCTATTAATCTATACATTGCTATTAGAATTCCAATAAGAACTTTGAAAGCGCTTGTAACGTCAATTTCCGCATAAGTAAATATTATTATTGTACGAATTATAGTAACATTTATTTATGACGTCTCATGTCGATGTGGTGTGCATGTATATACATATCATGTTGTCGTGGCAGGTATATGTATTGTGTCATAGTCGTAGTATGAAATTATCCGTGTTGTGGTCGAGGTGTGGAATGATATTCATGTCGATATTGTGGAGTGTGAGTACCATGGATTTGGTGTCATGTAGGTGTGTGTGAAGTTTGTTGGGTGGAATGAGCCTCGAGAAACGAGAAAATATGGTGTATGTGTCGGGGATGCGTTATGAAGTATAGACATTCAAACGTCATTTCGTAAGTTGTAAAATACTTTTATATATGTCTAGGAGTGATTATGAGTCTTTTCAGAAGTTTTTGATCAAAATTGTGGCCTCGGATTGGGGATTAATTCATGTTGGTCATCGATCCAAAGGTCAAGTTTGATCGATCCAACAGCTGTTGAATCGATCCAAAACTTAAGTT
>MKEJ01005322.1:0-14294 GCA_001753735.1 Embelia ribes | reverse complement strand
TTTTTTTTTTTTTGAAAATTACAAAATATTTCACTTGCAGCCAGCCAATAAGCAATTTCTGACCCTATAATAGGGGCCCTAGCAAGACTGGGCTGGTATAAGTAAAGCCAGTCCCTATTTTGATGCCCCCCAATACTAGGTCAAAATAGATTAGGAAAAACCTCTGTATCTATCTCTCTACTCCTTGAGCAGAATCTGTTTATCAGTGATTTTGTTTGTTTATATCAGTGATATTTTTGAATAAAATTTTAAACCTAAATGGTTAGAGTGGCTCCTGGTTATTCCAAACAGTTTCTCTTTAACATATTTTTAAAACTCCGTTGAAAACAAAACTATCATCAAAATCGAGTCCTTTCACATATGTGTAACCATTTGCAACTAATCTGATTTTATAACATTCGATTGAGTCATCGGTTTGCAATTTGGTCTTATAGATCCACTTACAACTAATTGTTTTTTTGTGAGAAGGAAGAGACACGAGAGATCAGGTATGGTTAGCCTCGAGGGCCGCTAATTCAAAGCGCATGGCCTCTTGATAATATGAATGTAGAACAGCCTCCTTATGAGTAACAGGATAAAAAATAACATTGACGGAAGTAAGAAAAACACAATGAGAAATAGAGAAACGATAGTAAGATAAATGAGCAAATATAGAATATAACGAAACGTCGGGCGAAGTGGTCGTGAGTGCATCGGAGGGCGGGGAAAGGGTAGGGCAGTCATAATCTAAGAGGCATTTGGGGCAGATAATGGGCCGGTTGGATTGGCTGATGGAACCCAGTCGGGTTAGAGTGACTGAATTGAAAACCCAGGCGGGGTGTGGGTCCGATTGAGGTTCGATATACAAGTCGGGTTGGGGTTCGAGTGATATAGGGGATCCAGGTGGTATAGGTGGTGTAGGCTGGTCGGTGGGGGTTGGGCCAGGGGGTAGATCAAAAATACGAAATACTTTATGAGTAATCGGATAACCTAAAAAAATACATTTTACCACACGAAGGAAAAAAATTTCACACCCTACTTTTAAGGTTTGAGCATAACATAAGCAGTCAAAAACTCGCAAATGATCATAAGTAGGTTCTATTTGAAAAAAATGTTGATAGGGCGTGTTTCCTTATATAGTATCAGGAGTATGATTTATTAAATATACGGCTATAGTAATGCATTCACCCCAAAGGGATTTAGGTAAATTGGCATGGAAACGCAACATTGAGCTATATTCAAAATATGGCTGATGTTTGCGTTCGGTAACACCATTTTGTTGGGATATATCATGACAAGTAAACTCATGCAAAATGTCATTTTCAGTAAATAAGTTCTGAGCTTCAGGGTATTAAAATTCTTATCCATTATTAGTGCGAATGTATAAAATACTGTGTTAAATTGAGTCTTGACCATTGCAAAAAACTTTTTTAAATAAAACAAAGTATCTAACTTGTTACGCATTAAATACACCCAAGTAAATCTAGAAAATTCATAACTGGTAGTCAAAAAATAATAACAACCTTCAGTAGAAGCAATTGTGTAACCACCCCAAATGTCAACATAGATACGATTAAAAATAAAAGCACTTAAAATAGGTAAATTATAAAAACTGCAAAGAGAATATTTTCCTCTCTCACAAGCATCACAGAGAGGAATTTTATTTGGTAACGAAATAAAACTAGGGGTTCCTATTTTGGAAGGGTGACCTAATCACTGATGCTAAAGCACAAATATAGAGATGGCCTGAAAGGCAGTGGCAGCCAGGGTAGGTTGAAATAGTAGAGCCCTCCACGATACTCAACCACTCCAATCTGTGTCCGAGTGGTACAGTCCTAAAAAATACAAGAATCAGAAACAAAAGAAATAATAAGATCTATATCCCAAGTGAGTTAAGTAACAGAAAGTAGATTATAACAAAAATTAGGCATACAAATAAGATGGTGTAAAATAAAGTTAGGAGCCACAATTAAGAAACCAATGCCCTGAACAGGTACGGGAGTCTCTGTAGCAACATTTACATATTTGGGTGCTCTTACATCAGGTTTTGAATACGTAGTTATAAGTGGGATACATAGCATATGTTGCGATGCACCTGTGTCAATAATCCAACAATCATTAGTAGAAAAGCAGACAAAGATATACTAGCAAAACTGGCGGTTGGTGTTACATCAGTATGATATGCGTCGGAATAAAAATCCACGTTCGGTGTAACCACTGAAAAAGAAGCTCTCGTATTATTAGAATTATTCTCGGCCCGAATACACGCAAGTCGACGAGTGGCCTTAATGGTGTAGTTATTGAGTTCAGTGGTATAGGTTTTTTGGTTTTCATCGATTCTCGTAGCCATGTCGGGCGATGAGAAGTGACGGGACAAGGAGGGGGGCGGCGGCTAAGGGTTATGTGAGACTAGATTTTGTTTTGTTTACAGCTTTGATACCATGCTAAAACAGAGAGAGATAGAAAGATATTATTTTTATTATTTTGCTATGTAATTATAATTTATAGATGCAACATATATATACAATATGAGGTAATGAGACTCATATAGGAAATAATACAAATAAATATATTATAAGATATCATATAAAACTTAACAGAACTTGACTGAAATCAAGCTCGAATTTTATTATTATAAATAATAATTATATTTATATGTACATATATGTTTACATATATTTAAAATATTTGTGTATTTATTTTACTCGAACCACATCTGAATCAAACAAGCCGAGTATATATCTTATGTACGAAGTTGACTCATTTGGTATTTGAGTATTTATTTTACTCGAACCACACCTGAGTCCAAACAAGCCGAGTATATATCTTATATACGAAGTTGACTCATTTGGCATTTGAGTCGACCTATGCATCGCAATATCCGTATATATAGTGATCTCGGTAAATATCGGTAGCATTATCCAAAATAAATTGACTGATTTTGGAAGGTTAGAGCGGTGGTCCTCATAAGTGGACCTTTGTTTCCAGAATAGGCTTCTGTGAAATGGGCTGGATAACTGAACCATGGACCATTTATTTTGTGTTTTATGAAACTGCCAAATAAAATCGAACTGGGTTAAGGTCATGTCCATATCCAACACACAATCATATAAAACATTATTGAAAAAAACATATTTTCATTCTTTTAAGTAAGAGACAGACCTAATAGTTTGTTAAAACGGACTATAATTATTTTCATAATTTTTTTGGACCAAAATTTCTGGTGTAAAATTTTTTATTTATAATTTTAGTGTTAAATTTACAGTATAATTTTCTTTTAATGTAGATTCAGCTACCCGGTAAATTTTATATTTATATATGCATGGTTCATCCATGCTTCTACGCCAAGTTTAGCTGAAATTCCTTTTGCTGTCACAATTGTCTTCTTCTTGATATTGGAGCAAAAAGAACAACGGAAATTGCTGGTATTGGATTTTAAGTCCTTTTCAAATTTTGTCCATTTCACAAAAAAAGGGTTAAGAATACTTTTTGAGGTTAGGTTTATGATTCATCTTTTACAGATAGTCGGATCAAAAGCTAGTGGTGGAACATGAAGAATGATTTAAAGGGAGTGTATGGCTAAATTTTTGTACGCTCATATTGGTTATGCTATTGAAATTCATGCTTTGGACCTCATGAAATTCATAGGCGGAACGAAAGAGGGCATAGAGGCCGTGACCCTCCGATCTCGGAGATTTTCATAAAATTTATGTGTAAAATCGAAAAAATTTCAGACATTTCCTTTACACGGCCCCCACTGGAAAAAATAAAATAGTCATTCTATGTATAATATATATGTTTTGCCTTTTTAACGTAAAATCTTAGATTTGTCACTATATGGACCTCATTTTAGGTGTGGAACTCATTTTAGATAGGATTCTCATAGCAATTTTGCGAGCTCTGGGATTGATAGCATGCAGTGTGAATTATGTATTCGTGCATTAAATATTCAAATCCATGAACGATATGAATGAAAAATAATCTTACAACAGATGTGTTGTAAGCTACTCTTTAGGAGCTTGGCTCGAGTAATATGATATCAATGGAATTAAAGCTTGACTTTGAAGTTCGTCTAGTTATAGAGCTTTCATGCTAGAATAATGTTATTTTGGACTTGTCTCAGCTCGACTCAT
This sequence comes from Embelia ribes, assembly GCA_001753735.1. Lineage (NCBI taxonomy): Eukaryota > Viridiplantae > Streptophyta > Magnoliopsida > Ericales > Primulaceae > Embelia > Embelia ribes. The sequence goes on along the minus strand of MKEJ01005322.1, from coordinate 10,182 downwards.
TTTTCATATTATAATTGTATTTTTAAATGAATAAATTGTGTAGTAAATTGTGAGCTTTAAAAAATTAAGTCTCAGACCAAATTTAAATTGAAAACTGAGATCTCAAAATTCTAAATAACAATAGCTATAAATGCTTTTGTTTCATACTTGGTCATTCACTAATCCCCATTTAAGAGCATGTGAGAGAGAGGGAAAATGAGAGTTTAGGGTCTAACAAGGGGACAAAACGTAACATTGTCCCAGAAACAAAATATGGAAATTGAAAATGGTTTTTGGACAATGAGTGTTCACTGTTTCAGAGATTTGTTATTGAGCCCAAAGCATACCTGTTTAATATTTTCCACGGATTAAATTTCTGCGTTGTTTTAATGTGCAGTTTTTGTTCTGTTCTTAAAAAATAACTTCGTTTTTTGTTTTTTTTTTATACCACAAACTAAATATTGTGATAAATTAGGTATTTTATTACGATTGTGGCAGTATTCTTCAAAATTTATTAAGCATCATTTTGTACAAATAATATTATATATGATTATCAGTACCAGTAAAATTGTTTTATTTTCTATCTCTTAATAAATTTTGGAGAATACTATGATAATCATACATAATATTATTTGTACAAAATGATGCTTAATAAATTTTGAAGAATACTGCCACAATCGTAATAAAATACCTAATTTATCACAATAATTAGTTCGTGCAAAAATTTTAAGAAAAAATTCATTTTTTTAAGAACAAGACAAGATAAAGCACATTAAAATAGCACATAAATTTCATTCCTTTTCCACTTACTCTATCGAGCATGATCAAGATACGATTCAGGAATCAAAAATAAAAGAATTGAACATCATAAAAATTTATAGAGAAGAATTAAATCTCGACTGGTAGGAAACGAAAACAATATGGAAAAAAGATTTTGTCAAAATATAATTGTTAAGTTAGTGTTCTACTAACGGTTCGACACATCTCAAATACATCACTAACCACCAACTATAGCATAAAATAAACCAAAAACTTCAAATAAACCATTAGCTTCAGATAAACCGTTCTCTAGAAAATAAATTATTAAAAATTTAACAACTAAATCAAGAATTCATTCGTCCTTATTATCATGTTTTGGTCATACAACTTACTTAATAACGACAAAGAAGAAAACTCGACCAATGGCATACAACCGTCTAAAAGAAGCATAAAAAAAATAAAAGAAACTCCAACAATCGAGTAAACTCTGATCCCTACCTAATTTTAGTTTCCACGACCATTGACAGTACCTAATTCTACTTGGCATTTTATACAAAAAAAAATAGTATAAAAATACAACCAAATAGGTATGAATCAAATATAAATTCAATATTATAGAAATAATGTAAAACAACAACAAACAACATGAATGAAAATAACTTTATATGCGTATACTCAACAACGGCAAAACAAGATGCGCAAATCGACACAAAATGTGAATTATCGACACGATCGACAGAACAAACAACTTGGAATAACCGCCTCCCGATACTGTAAGTGTAAAGACTTATGGATGACCCTCCCCATCCAGAGTTTTCCTATTAGAACCCTTTCCAAAAGTTAGTACTAAATCACCGTAGTTGACACATACTCCCGGATTATTAAGTACCTATGATAACCATGGAATAAAAGCACTCATATAGCCTATGACAGTTTATTGAGCCCTAGAATAAATGCACTCCAAAGGCCTAAGTCGATGACTACCCAACCGTCACAATAAACATTGTAATAAACATACTCATAAAGTATAAGAAAGTACAACACAACGATATGACATATGAATTTTAGTATCATTCTCCTCTTTCAAACAATTGACGATATTTTATCCTCATATGCAATTATTTATTACTCAAATCCATCTATCATGTAAAATTTAAGTAATTACCCCTCGTCATGACAATGTACGATAGCTAACAACCAACTATATTGTTAATCGTTTTGATGACGTAAAATTTTAAGATAATAAATTAATTATTGCTCTAGATTTTTTGATTTAATATGTTTATCTAGTTGGTACAGAAATCTGCTTCTAAAAGTTGACTCGATTGTATCTAGTCTTGGCAAAGCTCAAAGAAAGTTCAAATTCTCAAAATTTGGTAACTGGGTACTGGTACTCAATGAGTGAATACTGACACTCAAGTATGTACCAAAACCAAGGCCAAGTGACGACCTTAAAAGAGATCAAAAACAATTTGGGAAATTGAGTACCGGCACCCAAATAGTGAGTACCGGCACCTAAGCTGGCTGATATCTTTCAAAGAAATCAACAGAATTTTGGGCCACTGAGTACCGGTACTCAGATTTGTGTACCGGCACCCAGTCAAGTGCTGGTACTATAATTTTGGGTATCAACACCTACTACATTTTTAATTATAATGATCATATTTTATTAAAGGTAATTATGTCTAATTATATCATTAACGGCTATAAACGACTAGTTCATCTTCAAGACTTATAAAAGGAGGTTCAAATCAAAAGATTTTCATCAAGAATCATAAGGCTATCATCTTATAATTCATAAAAGTAAAGATCAAATATTCAATAAAACTTAAAAACTCACTTCCAGTTATAAAATAATTTTGAAGCAATCAAGGCCTAATCAAAGCTACTCCCTCTCAAATTCTTGATTCTTAGAGTATATTATACCTTGTTATAGTGAGATCCATACTCAATTCATCTATATAACTTGTGAGGATATACTATTAGCAATCTTTCTTTTTTCCAAATTCATGAATCATGCATAGGTTTGCCCTAAGACTTAAGGAGGTGTCTTAAGTGTAATGATTAGCACCTGAGAAGCTAATCATGACTTGTAATCGTTTTGTTGGTGATAATGGAGCCTCAAGCTGTGTTTTGGGATAGTGTACGTAAGGGATAAACGTGATATTTGACCGAACCACTATAAAAATTGAGTTTGCACTTTCTTTCCCTCAAACTCTTATTAATTAGTTCATTTATTCTATTTAGTGCCTAATTCATATAGTAATTCACATAGATTCTTTAATTATTGATTTATTAAGTCTTGTATCTTAAAAATACTTAATCTTTATATTCAAATTTTTTTAAAAGAATACAATTCATCCCCATCCCTCTTGTGTTTGCTCAATTACTAACATATGACTCACAACTTACAAATTTGCAACCAAACAAACAAACTACACACATGAGAAGAATCTACTCTGGACGAAGTAGGGTCTAATGCTGACCAAACAACCGCTTGTTCGGACGAAATGGATCTGGTTTGGACAAGAATAGTCGCAAACCTCCGACTTTATCCCAATACTGCACTTTTCATATATAAACTTTGACACGACAAACCAAACATCAAATTCCATGGTTTCTACATTATGTAAGGCCAATCAAACTTAATTTAACGGTTTCATACTATTGAATTCTCAATTCGTTACTTACCTTATTCGAAATTGGAAAATTGTCTCGGAAAGTTTGGAGAGAACCCTAATCGTCACCACCCGACGATACACCAACGAAATAACAAAACCTATGAATGATTGATCAAGAATCCATCATCCACTTATTAATTGAGTCTCAATCAATTATTAGACTCGTCTTTGATTGATTACGATTCAACAAACATGAACAAGTACGAATGAATTTAGAGATAAATCTTACCTCACGCTGAAGAGAACGACGAAGGGAACTGAAATCCATTTTTGGATCGTTGATTGAAATGATCCCCCACCCTAACTTGTTGAGTTTTTCCCTACACCCCCTTCTCCTTCTTTTTCTGTGTGTTGAAAAAGATATAACGTAAGTTGAATGAATAAGAGTTTATTTTCAGTAGTATAATTTTATTTTATTGGGCCTTACATTTTATGTGATTATCAAACACTCCCTCTAACTTGTTAATTAGAATTAATTTTTTAAAGAGGTCCGACACATTCAATTTTGTATGTTGTTTGTTTGTTTCCTTTTCCTTTTTTTCATGTTAATTTATTTTTTCACAAAAGAGTGTCATCGAGAAGAAATGAACATATGACCTCTTTATTTATGAGTTGGGATACCATGTTAAATTACCATTTTATGAGCTTTTAGTAGAATAGTAATTTAATATGGTATCAAAGTTCAGAAATAAAGAAGTTACATGTAACGCCCCGGGTTATATAGCAACCCCGAGTATATTACTATACGAAATAAACTGAATAATTCAACTAAACGAACTGTTGCATACATGGTACAAATCTCCAAATACAACATGAAGTCTTAAATAGACCTTATTAATATATTTTATGGTCGTACAATACACAATACTAAAAATGATAAATGGTCTGAATAAAATACAGAAAGGTCTGAAATCAATGAAATATTATCGAGTGAATTTCGATCTGTCCTATTTCAAACTCCCTGATTTCCAGTCACCAATTATGTTTGGCATTTTCATGCAAAAGATAGTGGAAAAACCAACCAAGCAAATACGGTCAAAATGACTTCCAGTTTATTAAAAGAATGACAAATATGTATATACAATCATCAAAATATGAAAGTAAATTATACTATTCCAATACTGTAATAGGAAATTATTAAACTGTTATCTTATCTCGTCCAACTTGTACATTTATAAATATTTTATGGAATACTTGAACTGGCAAAATAATAAATACAACACTAACAACTTTTACGCATAAAGTTACTGCAAATGGAAGAATCTCTGCAGGACCGGGTCACACTCAGTCATATAGCTACCGAGACGATCATCCAAGTGCATCACTTCAAACCTTAGACATATAGCTTCCAAGGCCTAAAAGATACTTTGGACATATAGCTCCCAAAGTTTAAAATATACATTAGACATATAACTTCCAAAGCCTATAGTATACCCTGGACATATAACTTCCGGAGTCTTAAACATACAAAATTCATTGTAATATAATATCACTAAATTTCATGATTAAGTTATCTATTCTCGTAATTTTAACTCATTAATTTTATAATTTAGTTTCCTATACCTTCTTTATATTGTTCTAATATCTAGTATATCATTTAGGACTCAACTCATAGTCCCTAGAATAATTATTGATCAAATTCTATAATTTTAGCATTTTCGGTATTTTATCCAAACCAATAGTTTGGTATTTTGATCATATCTCATAAATCGTAGATCTATTCGAGCTCAAGATTTATAGTTAGAAATGTATTTCATTACCTACAACTTTCATGTTTTGAGTAAAATTTAATTCAAAGTGTATAAGGAACAAATTAGAGTCTGAAGTGTTCATATTGTAACAAAACTGCAGACTGATAGCAACTTGGAATTTTGATAATATTTCTCAAACTGTAAATAGGTTGAGACCTATAGATGGCGTTGGAAAGATATTTGATTTATACACAATTTTTGTGTTTTGAGAAAATTTTAATTTGAAGGGTTAAGAGGTCAAATTAAAGCCCGAAATACTCGAGTTACAACAAAATATCAGACTGACAATAGATTAAAATTTTAGTCATATTTCTCAAACCGTAACTCATTTTAAGCCCAAATATTACAGTTAGAAAGGTATATCAATTATCTACAACTTTTATGTGTTGAGTATAATTTAATTTGAACCGTATATAGGTCAAATCAATGGTCGAAGTACTCGAATCTCAGCAGATTTCAGAAAAAACAGAAATTCAACTTTGATTTCATGTAAGTTTTTTTTAATCGGCTTTAACAACCTCAAAACTAAATGTTTCTTCATTAGCTCAATAGCATATGATTCAAATTCTGGAGCGTACCTAATCCGACAATGAAATGGTAGCTTACAAGTCTCGGAAATGTCACTAAAATTAACTACTTGAATCTAGACGTAAAAACGAACGAGAATTCTCATATAAATCAAGAATTTTAACAACAATTCATAATATTCACAAAGTTTTGATGATTCTAGAATTAACGGGTATGAACAACCCGAAGAGAAAAAGGTGAACACTTACGTCAAAATGACGAGGACGAGACAATGGTTTTGAATCTGCGATTAATATTCCTCTCAGACACCTCCTCCTCCTCCCGGAACAAATAAATCTTGCAAAAAGGTGAACTTTTCTTTTTTAATTTAGCCTTTTCCATCTCTTTCTTTCGTATTATATTTGTTATATACGATTGAATAAGTGAAACGAGTGGAATAAATAAGAAGTGAATGAACAACTCAACCAAACACAAACGTAAATATTGCTATGACAATTAATGAATTATTAGTTATTGAAACTACTCATTCTAGCTTATTGGGTCTTGCATTACAAGTTTGATTCTCCTCAATGACATTATTTTTTATTTAAAAAAAACTAACAAAGAAAGAAATAAAAATGTACATTTAGGGTATCCCTAAAAATTGAGTAAGCTTAAAAATAAATATAGCCCAAACATTAGAAGAAATATTAACGAATAATATAAAAGAATAAAAATATGCCATATTAACAAGCTTGAGATTTTAGTATGTATAACTATAACTTAACAATAATTAAGATATTCGATCAATCTTTTATAACACTGATTGTTCCTACTTAATTCCTCTCTTGATGGTAGCTGTAAATACACAAACCAGTACATATACAAAAATTTTGCAAACTCTTAAGTGATAATATTTTATTATTTTCAATAAAAATATAATAAAAAAACAAAATATTACCATATTAAAGTCATTATATATGACTATCCGATGTTCCTGAGTGAACTATTTTCTTGTCGATAAAGAAACAAGTACCAATTTGGTCTGAGATGAACCTATTGCTTGGATAAAAAGATCAAAAATAGTCACTTTACTCGCATTAATGCAATTTTTTGTTTTTATTAACTTCTATCATAAGCATTCACATCGCATCAGCCTTTTTCACTTAATTTCTATGTTTTATTTTATAAAATTTTATTTCTTCCTCTACAGATTAACATTTTAAAAGTTGCACACACATTTTTTTTAAAATTTATTAAAAATTTCTAGAATAATTGCATATATTATAATAAATTATAAAAAAATATATGTTATCCAAAATCTTAACCAAAACCTACAGTTTGGGTTAAAAAAAATTATTTTTTAATAGAAACACTGATGTGATACAATTTTCATCTCAAATTTTTTATTTAAAAAATCAAAATAGAGATGCGAATGCCCTAATAATATATTTCATAAGTTGTACTCACAATTTTTATTTGGAAAAAGTAATTTACAATTGCTTAATAAACATTGAAAGTTTGTAAGAACATCCATACACAAACAATAGAACAAAAGGAAACATGTTATGATCCACCCAATACATAGTACCGCGGACCACATAATCCGCATTAGTGTCTCGTATATGCATGAAATTAAAAGAATTTCATTTTATGCGTATTGATCTCAGTCTTATAAAATAGTAGCATGTTACAACTCCATCCATTCCAATTTGATAAGCCACATTTTTATTTTTTTGTTCATCCCAATAATTTCTTTTTGCTATTGAAAATTATTACAAATAAGTATTTTATTAAGATATTTTTATTTGATGCATTTTTACGAAGAATTATAATTTTTAATAATTCAAATAAGGATATGATAATAAAAGAAATAATCATTTAATATTTTAACTATATTTATCAAACTTTTTAAATTTGTGTGAGAAGTTAACAAGTCTATCTTTTAGATACACGGGAAGTGATACTTTAGCCGCACCAGCAATAGAATCCTACCGACAAGGTTTGAACAAAAAATCCCAAGTTAAATCATGAACTTATAAAATATTTTTTCAATCAGAAAATTATCCTAGCACCTAACTTGAGTAATTAATGAGTGTTATATGAGAAGTAAATTAATTCATCAAAATCATTTATCAGTATTTTTGGATTACTAACTTCGAAACCTTTAACAAAATAATTTTACGAAATTCAACAATAATGGCACGAGACCGTCACTGCATTGGTCAGCTGATCAGAGCAGGTGAATTGAGTGGTCAAAGTCGTGGTGGATAATGCTTTTATGATAGCTGTACAGCATCATATTATTAACCTTTAATATATACTTATTTTTCAACAACTATATTTTGTTATTAACTTAATTGCTCGAAATTAAAGAAAAAAAAGTAGGGCAAAGTAAAAGGCTAAAACTATCACAATAAAGTGGGAATACGTTTATTTTGCGAGATTATATTACTTGCTTAAATCTGACTGCTTTTTTATTATTTGTCCGGTAAAAATGAAAATTTTGTCCAGAGAGAAGAACTTGTAATTGTTACTGCATATATTTTACAAATTCTAAAAAAAAATTATGTTTGTGCTTATGAATTTGAAGATTGTTTATGTTATAGATTCAAATTTGAAAATAGCTTTATACAACTGAGCTTTGGCGTTTCATGTTTGTTTATTTCTCATTTTTACTTGTTTTACCATGCAACACAATTTTGCTGTGACTCATTTCAGCTTTAAGTTTGTTTTCAGCTACTTTATTTGGGAGCAAAAGATGAAATTTCTAGCCTTTGGGGCTACCACACCTCGGTCCATTAGGATTTGTGGAGAAGGTAAGTTGCGGTAACTCAACGGCCTTCTAGGTATGAGGCTCAATATCTGGTGCCTACAAGAATCTACCCCTATGAGGGGAGAGAAAATCCCAGACTCAGACTACAACTGCCATGACTTGAACCTGCGCCCTTGTGAGCAATTTGCTGCCCGAGTACCAATTGAGCTACGCCCATGGCGGCACAACTAATTTCTTTTGCACCAACACTCCAGTCACTTTTGATTTTTCTTTTCACACCTGGGAAGCTTTTTTCTTTTTCATTTGGTGGGTAATTTTTAAAGCAATTGTTCCTTTTGTCAAAATAAAAATACATAATAATTCAACAAACTTAAATCACCTGGACGGACATGGAGCGATAAAACATGAATTCTTGAAACAAACAAAAAAATGAAAAGTGCAAAAGTAGGAACGAAAGCGGAGTAAAACTCTCACATTTTGAGGCGAAGGATTATGATTACCTATCACTAAACCATAAACCATCTTTATTGTCTACTCCTCCGTTTCAACTACTTTAAATGCATCCCTAACATAAATAATAGTAAATGAAATGTAAATTTAAAATATGAAATGTTATAAATTACAAAGCAAAGTAAGGCTAATTTCGTAATGATGGTGCTTTTTAAATTACACTTACTAAAAGATACTTTTTGAAATTTTTTTTTCTAAAGAAGGTGCATTTTAATATTTCTTAAATAAAATTCTAAATTTATTTTAATAAGTATTTGTTGTTTGGTTAAAAAAATAATTTTTTATTGTAAAAGAAAGAGTACACATGTATGGTACAGTAACTACAGTATTTAAGGGTATTTTTGTATCCGCTCTGCCATGCCATCCTGATTTTTATAAATAACTTTATTTCCATTGTCCAAACTTAAAGTAATTTTTTTTTTACATATATAATCTAATTATGCCACGCTGTATAAAGTCCACAATAAAAATCATTTTTTTCGTGGCATGTAAATAATCTAATGGCTTGCTGATCTCAATTTTAATTAATTAAAATATAAAAATTTGTTTGAAACATTGAGAATCCAAATGTATATCAATTTTAGAGGAAGAAAAAAAGGAAAAACTTAAGGTAAAAGCCTTCCACGAAACAAGCCCGTAACTAAATAATCCAAGTCAGAAAGGGACTTCGACAAGTTGGATACCAAACTATAATCGGTGCATTAACAATAAAATGATGGGCAGACTACCTAGCTGAGGCAGATTTTGTCCGCGCCCATCGTAGTCATCGATTTTTAAATTAACAGCTAAAATTAAATATATGAATTCTAAATTTTTTTTTAAATTATTTAATCTTAATTTCTTATTTGAAAATTGGTGGCTACGATGCGATGTGTAAGGTCTTGTTCCTAATAAATAATGAAACTGAGGGACTATGTTACCATTAACTGAAACTAGAATTAAAACTTAATTCATTTCTTTTTTTCTCTCCGTTACAACTTACGTTCTAACTATTTATGATAACAAAGAGAGAAAATGAGAGAAGGTGATAAGTCACCTCTTGGCCAAACCCGCTCAATCCAAGAGGAGCAGAAGACTAAGAAGAAAATCATTAGCGGATTTGGACTCCTCATATTACTCTCGTCGTTTTGACGTAAGTATTTCTCACAAGCACTTCGGGTCGTTCATACCCAAAATCTCTCAAATTCATCAAAAAGTTGGTTTATTGATGAATTGATGT
>MKEJ01005314.1:0-11283 GCA_001753735.1 Embelia ribes | reverse complement strand
AGAAATATATCGATGAAATTATTTGTTTGTACGGAACTCCTGTATCCATTGTTTCGGATAGAGATCCCCACTTCGTTTCACATTTCAGGTCAAGTTTCCAAAGTGCTTTGGGAAACTTTCTTGCATTGAGTATGGCCTTTCATCCTCAGACGGATGGCCAATATGAGAAGATAATCCAAACTTTAGAGGACATCTTAGGGCGTGTGTCCTTGACTTTAGCAGAGATTGGGAAGAACACGCGAGCTTGATAGAGTTCGCATACAATAATAGCTATCAGTCAAGCATTGGGATGGCTCCTTTTAAAGTATTGTATGGGCATCCTTGTTGTTCTCTGATCTGTTGGGCAGAAGTAGGAGATGGGGCATTGTTTGGTCCCAATCGGGTGCAAGAAACTACCAAGAATGTAAGACTGATTAAACAACGGTTGGAGACGATGCGAAGTCACTGTAATAGTTAAGCAGACGTGAGAAGACGCCCTTTGTCATTTGAGGTGGGCAATCATGTATTCTTGAAAGTACCTCTAAAGAAGGAAGTTATGCGGTTTGGCAAGAAAGGAAAATTATCATTGAGGTATGTTGGTTCTTTCTTGATTCTTGAAATGGTGGGCGAAATAGTGTATTGACTTACTTTATCGCCGCAACTATCGAGTATGCATCCCATTGTTCATGTTTCTATATTGCAGAAGTATATTCGGGATCCCTCTTATATTATCAACTTTGACGATTTGCACGTAGAAGAAGACGTAACATACGAGGTCAAACTGATTTGAGTTCTTGATGTGAAAGAACAAGTGTTAGGAAGAAGTCGATTCGTTTAGTGAAGGTATTGTGGAGAAGTGGCCCGAGTGAGTAGATGACGTGAGAATGCGGAGAAGTAATGTGAAAAAGCATCCAAAACTTTTCATCAATTCTGGTACGTTTTACTCTTTTGGTGTAGTATGTGCAAATTTCGGGACAAAATTTTTTAACATGGGGATGATGTAACGTCCCAGAAATTTGAATGAATTTTTTGCTTTAATAATATTATTGATTGCATCATAATATTATTATTTGCATGCATTGTATTATCATAGAGACGTGTATAATAATAGTGTATTATTATTATGTGTTGCATGATGGTGTGACATTGTATGCATGTTGCATGGCATGGTGTTAGTATGGCATAGCGTATGGTGATGACAAGTGAAAGTTGTAGAATTAAAATCAAGTTCAATAACAAACTTTGTTATGACACCTGATTGGTATTTTGGCCATATCCTTCAAACCGTAATTTCGATTAAGTCAAGTCAAAGCTTAGAGGGGTCAAAATGGGGCCCAAAAGATTCGAAAAATGCATTGACAGAGCAACAGAATTTCAGATGCCATGAGGGTATTATGTTGGACCTATATGTCAACTTATAGTACCTGTAAGTTGACTTATAGCCTATATGCCAACTTTTATGATCTATATGTTGACTTATAAGGTTACATTTTTCTCCAGAGAGTTCTGTTTCATTCTGGGGGCCTATATGTCGACTTATACTACGTACATGTTGACTATAAGCAATAAGTCGACTATTATACCCTATATGTCGACTTATTTATGTCTGGAACAATGTTGTAAAAAGTCATATCATGTTGACTCAAAGTCATTTATCCCCAAGTTCATAAAATTTCAGAAAGAGAAAAAGAGAGGTGAATTGGAAGTTCCCACTTTAGCTCATGATTTCATCTAGCTCTCTAGCTCGTATGTGAAAACTAAATGGATTTTTGGCTTCCTTAGAGCGAAGGGAACGTTTTGAGGTAAGTCTCATTTCTCATACTATTCATTTTCAAATCCTTGGTTTCCGTGCCATGTTCATATATCGAAACAAATTATATATTCTTGTTCCTTATTCCGAGGGGATCATTTTCTTATCTAGGTGCGTGATGATTCATGCTTGTCTTCTAGATCATTTCTAGGATTGAAAGACAAGTTGAAGCTTGGCGAAGCAGGTCGATTTCATCTTGTATCGAGTTTCGGTTAACTTCTAGGCTTCAACAGTTCTATATCGCAATTGCAAGGCCTATGTACTGAGGTAATTTAATTGAATTAAATTCTTGTTTCCGATTTCTCGATTTCCTTGTTGAGTTAATCGTTGAGACAAATTTAGCAAACTTCTTTTTTACATCTTGTAGACCATTTTATACACTAGGAGCGAAGTGATTCGAGGAGCATGCTAGAGTAATTCGGTTCAAGTAAGAAGGGATTTTTCGGGGAATTTGACGTTAGCCTTCCGGTGATTACTCGGTGCATTGGCGAGGTATGCTAGACTATAAACTCAGTATACAATTGAGAATATGTGGTATATAGGCATGTATGATTAGTTGTATGGCGTAGTTGTGTCGCGCCCCAAATCCTATAAAAGCCGGGGACACGAGGCTATTCCTTTTTTAAAGAAAATGAAACAAAAAGTATATATAAGTTTAAAGAAAGAAAATAAAATAAGATTCTACTCCTACTTCGCTTTCTTCTATTTCACATTATACAATATAACATTTATCCTTCATCAGAGTGCGCAAGAAAAATATAAATAGCCTGCATATAGCTTTTATATCAATATAAAGGTAAACATTATGTTTACAACTTCATTAAGCGAATTGCTTCAACAAAATAATAAAGTGTACAATACCCAGAATCTACATATAATATATTATACTTTTGTTGTAGCCCGAACAACCTCAAGGGCTACAATAAAGTATAATACAAAATGATACCATCTGCTACAATTTCAATCTTCAAATTTAAAATATAACTTAAAATCTAATACATCACTTCTAAGCCCAATAATAATAACATGAATATGGCTACTACAAAATGAGATGTAAGAGTATATCTTCAAAAATATGTACATCCATCATCGGGCATCTCAATGATGTCTTTTGCTAGCCTCCGCACCTACAATGACGTTATGATACAATATAGGAAAAAGAGAAAAATGTACGAGTTAGTTTACTAAATAATACGATAATGTGATACTATGCAGTGCCATAAAGTGTAAATATGCCACATATATGTATAAATACAATGCAATGCATACAATTTCAACTTTGTCTTCTAGATTTCAACTTCAAAATAAAATAAATTAGGATTAGTGTCTGACTTCTTTTCTTCAAAATAAGGTTCCTTCATGAACCCTCAATAAATCATTCCCTTTGTGGAACATTTATGGGAATTTGGTGATAAGGTTCTTTCATGAACCCTCCATAAATCATTCCCTTTGTAGAATGTTTATGGAAATTTGGTTTCCTGACTTTCACGATATGGCGCCAAACCCTTTCTTTGCTTCTTCTAAAAATTTTATGAAGTTTCGACATTTGTCCTGAAAAGAAATAAAAAATGACTCGACTCTTCATAAATGTAATATGACTTCCTTCAAAACATAATCGTGTTTAAAACTTTAACTTTAACTTCAACTTCAATAAACCACTTAAAATTTTAAAAACTTCGTAAAACTTCATAAACTTCGTTAACTTTGTAAATTAGTAAAGCTTTGTTCTCACTAAAAAAATTGAGCATCGCTCCTTCGTAAATACTTCATTTTCTTCCTTTTTACTTCTTTTGAAAATTTCATTTACAAAACTTCAATACTTCAAGAAAATCAAATTCAACTTCATATTTGACAAAAATGTCGTTTTGCTTCAAATCAAGTATAAGCAACTTCAATGAACTAAATGCCAACATATATGATCAAATAATTCATTTAACTTCAAACTGTATTTCATACTTCATAAAATCAACTTCAAGTTAGTAATAATACATCTCTAATTTACTCCATAAATCATACTTCAAACTTCATACATTTACTTCAAACAACTTATTCATTCGTCTCTATTTTTACTTTGTAATCCATACTTTATAAATACACAATTACAATTCAACTACAATTAACTTCATACTTCCAAACCCTAACTTCATAAAATTTATACGTATGGTACATACATGAACTCACGCGTATATTATTATTCTATAGATTACTCATACCTACAACGGCTTCAATTAACTTCTAGGAGTTAATCTTCAAAAATTCCCAATTTCTTCTCCTTCTTCCCTCTTTGGTTTGATCTATCAATGGCGTTCGAATTACCTCAAATTTACATTTAAAGATGATATACTTATCTTATAGATAAAGAAAATCAACTTTAATCTCTCATACCAACAAGGCACGAAAATTTATGTATGATAAACTACCAAGATAAAAGTCGTGACATGCCTCAAAACAATCTCTATACCTTGAGGAGCGAGAATCTACTCTTAGATTGGAGATTGAGTTCCGGGAGCTAGATTTCAGTATAAAATTATTAGGCATTTTAGGTAGAATTCTTTTCTTTCTTGTGTTCTTTTTCTTTTGTCCTTTTCTTTTATTTTCTTTGTTGGTAGTGTTAGCTACGTGTTTGTTCAGTTGATGTTATTGTTGATTATCTCTTTTTTATTGTTTGGCACATGTGATGTTTATATATTATTATTATTATTATTATATATCATATGTTGATGATGTCACGAGTATATTTTATATTATTGATTTTACTCGATACGATTCTCTCGTTTCTTTTGATTTATAGCCTATGTTTTGACAAAGTTTTATCTTGAACAATGAGTGAAAAGAAAAAAAAAGGATAATAGCAATGGCTGTTTTTGTAGAACCAGCTACGATTTTTGGCACATAGTTGTGACAATTAGTACATATTCCCAATCATTTCATTTATATTATTTTATTATAAGTTTTATTTTTATTTCATGATATCCTTATTTTATCATGCATATTGTCTTATCATTGTTGAAATAATAGGGAGAAATAAATAGAACTGGTAAAAAAAATAGGCATGAGGTATTGAGCAATAGTCTCGGAGTGTGTGCAGTTTGAGTTCCAAAACAATTTTATGGAAACGCTAAAAATGTTTTGAGTTGTTTTATAAGATGTTTAGAAGTACTGGTACTGGTTAATTATTTTGGTCCTTGTAGCCATGTTAGTATATTAGGTTTGATATGTGTCATTTAAGGGAAATTATTTGGAAAGTTAACTGCTAAAGGTTAATATCTATTTAGAATAATTTGAAAGCACATGAATTTTTTTTTGAAGAAAATTAGATCTTTAAATTAATTTTTCCAAAAGGGTTATTTATTTGCCTAAATTGCTTGCAAATTAAAAATTGAATGTAATTTCTACCCAATAAGCTGAGAGTAAAAAAAGAGACCAATGAGTCTACCGATGTTATAAAAATAATAAGAGTAAAAGGGTGTTTTGATTGGATAAAAGGATGAAATTTGCCGTCGAAATTATAATGGAGTATTACCAGAGAGATAAGGTAGGAAGCAATTAGATCAAATGATGTTACATTGACAATTGTTTCTCTAATAAGGCATTGTGGTTAGTTTATAACTGTTTAAAAGTAATATTAACTATTTTGCATCTAAATATGGATAAGAAAGTATGTTCATATAAATTTTTTTAGTTAATAGAGTGTTCTTCCTAGCGAAGTTTTGATTTTCGAGTGGTGAAACTTGAATAAAAAATTGTTTCCAATAGGATTTAAGGTAATTAACTAATTTAACTATTCAAATTATGCAACAATTTGCTTAATCTAATTTTCTTATACTTTATTGTTAAAATTGGAACTCATTTTTATGATGTTCGAGGGTGTCGCTCTGTTAACTCATCACGAAGTTGTAACTTATCCACCAGAGATATTTAAGAGTTTAAAGGTTTGATACATAGGCTAGATATATTCATGATTTATGTTTTATTTTTCTTTATTTTTCTTTTTTTTTAGGGTTAATTTTTGCATCGAATTTGGCATTCTTTCCTAAAGTTATAAATTTCGACGGAAAACTGCCCACTGCCCCCCACGTTCTCTCTCTATATCTCTCTTTGCGTAATTCATGAAACTCCTCTCTTTCTCATTCTTCATGTCTCCCAAACTCACCAATTCTTAATTAAATCCCAAACCCTTGAAATCTTCAATCAACACACCGCCACCGGACTTCAATTACCGGTCCTCACTTTTGCCAGAATCGAGGGCATTGATCGCCCGGGCGCACCGGAGCTGCTCGACCTGGCCGATGATGGGACCTTGGTCGTAATCGAGAAGAGCTGGTTCAGGCCGATCCCACTGTGGTGGGCCGAGTTCGTGGAACCCGAGATGGTGTGGCTAGTTGGGACTAGCCATATATCGAGCTGGTCGGCCAATGACGTGGAACGTGTGGTACGGGCGGTTAGGCCCGATAGCATCGTGGTTGAGCTCTGCAGAAGCAGGCAAGTTTCGATTTTGTTATTAGGGCGTTTGACTCTGTTTTCGGAATTTGCAATTACTGTTTATATTACTATCTTTTTAATTATCTGGGTACTTAAAACTTATGAAATCTTTGGAAAAACCATTTTTGGGTTTTTTGATAAATTATTATTTAAATGAAATAAATTGTTACTTAACAAATAAGAAACCTAATCATTATACTTATGCTGATGATGAAAAAATAGATTATGCTAAAACACTCTTAGGCTAAGAGTGTTTAAGCAGAATACTTCAAATAATTTTTTTATGACTTGGGGGACCCTTTGGCAAATCATTATGTTTAAACTGAAAAAAAAAAATTATACTAAAAATTTTCGTACTAAAAAATTATGGGATGACTGTAACCTCCTTTAGCAAACTAATATGTCCGTCTCTGCCAAATTCGACAAAATGTGGTGGCTTGAGGTGACAGCCTCAATGGATTGAGTAACAATTTGTTAATTAATGTGCAACTATCTCACCTAAAAGCTTAAACTTTTTAACAAGTTACATTCAACACAATCTAGTCTAGCATAGTCTTGAGAAACAAACATGGGTCAATTTGGATGTGTTTTCAGAATTTTTAGTTTGTGTCCTTTTTGTTATTGCCACCGGTTAGGGCTTTGTGATTGAATATGACAGTTGAGTAACTTTTGTTATATCTGGTGCAAGAATTTGTGAAGGATCAGATAAATATGTCCGAGAACTAATGTAATTCTAGTGTCACATACAATTGCTTGTTACAAATCTTTGCCTGGGATCAGACAAATATCTAAATTTCATGATATATGAATTTCGGATCAAAATGATTTCCAGAACTAACGGAAATAGAACTCAGGTAGTACTCAAGTCTCAATCCTTGCGGGACCAATTCAGCTAACGAGTTTCAAGCAGTGTTTTCTAGTTTCTTGAACAGAAAATAGTTTTCAGAAGTCGAACCAAATGCAACTTTTAGGTCTTCAAAAGTAGGGCTTTTCCCTAGGATACTTCTCTAAAAACTGTTTCAGGACTTCATCTTTCAGGTGCAGTCTCAGCAACGTTTTTCTTTTCAAAATTGGTAGCAGTTTCCGGAAACAAAGCGTTGTTATAGATTTGCTCAATTGGTACTTAAGTATGAAATGAAGCTTTTCCCTGTCCACGCTCTAAGGAAAGGGGATAGAATTAGACCGATAATATGTGTCATTATAGTCTAATCAAACACGAACTCTGAATGACTTGCACAATGTCATTTTAAACTCAAATCTCTCTTCTTTTGAAATTTGTAATTACAAGCAAATCCTTTTTTCAGGCCTTTAAAGTGAGAAAACAATAGCATTACTATTAGTTTCTTAATTAACATTTTGATATATTACCAGGAAAAAAATGTGTGCTTAACTTAATTGTTGCAGATTTGATCAACAGAGCCGGGATAATGTACGCTCCTATCGATAGTGATCGAGATAAGCCCTTGAAGTCGAATGCATTTGCTTTGAGTGGGAACGGATTTTTCGGAGCTGTTGGCCGTAGCTTGAACTTGGGTGAGATTAATTTGTTCGAGCATGTCAACTAGGGCAAAGGTAATATAACATTATCGAATTTGCAGGGGGGCAAACGGCTCTAGCATTACGTCTACTATTGGCAGTTTTCTCTTCAAAAATCTCTTCGGATGTCAACCGACCTTTTGGTGAAGAGGTAGTTGATTAAATTCATATGTACGCTTGCATATATATATATATATATACATTGCTTTTTAGGAGATTGACTCCAATGACTACGATCGAATGCAGTTTCGTGCAGCTTGGAAAGCAGCAGAAGAAGTTGGAGCTCAAGTGGTTTTGGGGGATCGGCCAATTGAAATAACAGTATGCATATCATTTGTTTGGGAAAGATAAAACCTTTAACTGTAATTAACTCATATTGGAATCTTAAAGAGGCATATATACTAGCGAGTACTCGACTTTACATATTATTTAAATTTATTTATTTTGTTGATCTTTTCTAGCCATTTAAATGTCGATTTGCAGCTTGAGAGGGCCTGGAATTCATTAAAATTGAACGAGAAACTCGGCCTGGTGGCTGCTGTTGTTCGTGGAATAGCATCAAGAGCTGACATTTCAGAAAACAGCTTGAAGGTTTCTCTATTAAACACTACCGTTATCTAGAAATTTTGTGTCTTTATATATTTTGGAAGTAAATATTTCCATTTCTGATACATGGAACATAAAATTTGAATCTTTGCTTAATGTTATTGCAGTATTCAAGCACCGATGAAAGCGCCTTCCAACTTTACGAGAAACTAAGCTTTTCGTATCCATCTCTCGTGATGTCCCTCATTCACGAGCGTGACACAGTAACTTCCTCGACTTACACTTCCCTCGTATTTCTGGAAAATGTTTTAAAGCAACGCTAGCTAATTCTCTTTTCTCAAGAATATGATTTTTTCATTTTTTTCAGTATCTTGCGTGGTCGTTGAAGAGGAGCAAAGCTGTGAATAATGGTAAGCGAGTGGTGGGAGTGATGGGAAAAGGCCACCTCAATGGGGTGATATACGTGTTGATATCGGATAGTGGGGACCTAAGATTTCGGGACCTTGCAGGATACAAGTCTTCAGGCAGTGGCTCTAATTCATGGATCGATGGGCTCATAAGGAACTTGTTGAGAGATACTGTAATTGGGATTCTTTTATGGGCTCTATTTGAACTATTTAATCCCAAACTTTAGTGCACCTATTTGTTGTTTTCGATACTAAGCCTGTACTTATTCTTCTTGTTCTCGAGTTATGTGATCGTCATCTATTTGACGAGGCTTTAATGTCAAGCGACAATGTAAAATGACAGACGTATTATTTGAAAAGACGGAGAAATGAATTACGAGAATTGTAAAATCTCTCTCTTTTTGTGTTTTTTGTAGCAAACTAATGACGGCTAACGACTATTATGCTGGAAAGTTGGTACTTGTTAAGTGGTTGAAAATGGCCGATAATGACGATTTAGACTTAGCCGAGGCAAAGACCGCGAAAATTAACCCCAATGTCATGTAATGCGATCTTAATCACAGATAGCATAAAATGTTTATATGCATTGCAAGGGAGTAGACTTCTAGGCACGAAAATAGTTCAATACCCACTCGTTCCATATGTACATAGACATTTTGAGAACACAAGTCGCATTTAGAGACTATTGCCAAATTTTAAATCCCGAAAGAAGAACTTTTGTTTCATGATAGACAGTTCCGGTTCCTTTCAGACTTCCTTCGTCCCAAAATTGAAAAGACCGTCATATAAGTCCTTTTGGACCATTTTGCCTTTGACTTCAAGGACAAATGTGTAAAAGATCACAATTACTGCATGAAATTAATGCTAAACATTGTTAGATAATGTATAAATCTAAAAAGTACGGACACTCCAAAATACGTGCCATGTTTGTGCCTGGCATGTATCGGACTCACATACTCCGCGGACACTTTGAAATACGTATCCGACACAACACGTGGCGAGTCCAAGATTTCAAGCAATTCTTTAAATTTTGGACACGTGACAAACTCATTTTGGACTCACTGTGAACATGTCCAAACCAATTCATAATTCTTTTCTACTTCGTGGTCGCTACTTTGTTCATACTTAGTTATACATTCTGGTTGTTCAAGCAAATCACGATTCAATAGTAGTTTAGTTCTTTAGTACATGATGTGTTTTTCGGTTTTTTGGTAATCGGTACTCATTACTAAAGTGTACTAAATTACGATGTGACGGTATTTCTTAGTTGCTACTTTGTTAAAACTCAAGAATGAAAACTATTATTCACTAGGTAGTACTTATCTATTATTTATTTTGCTCATTCCTACTAACATATCTCATAGAAATGATTATATTAAAAATAAATAATTAAAAATATCAAATCCTTACCGCATCCGCATATGAAAATTTTATATAGTTGCAGCATTCATATCCGTTTCCGAATCTGTATCCGTGTCTGAATTTGTGCTTCTTATGTATAAATTATTAAAATCTAACTTTCTATATTTGAATTACTTTTATAGTTTTAATTATTTACATTTTAATAAAAATATTAGTCAGTATATTGAATTATTCTTTCATTAATTATTTTCACTCATTTTATTACTGACATTTGCAAGTAATCTAACAAATACAACATATATGTGAAAACAAATAATAACTCGTAATAAATTTGGATACAAATGTTTTTGCCTATTTTTAAATATTAATACTTACAAAACAAGTGACTATTGTAGAAATTTGCCTTATATGCCTGAAAATACGTTGGATTCTACTAATTCAACTCATTGCGCAACCATATAAATTTGCCTAGTGGCGTAAGTGTTGAGTCAAGTAATGTATAATTTATGTGGCAAATCAAATTTCTGCTTGCACAACTAGCTCCATTGTTTTTCCCATTTCCTTCGGCTGTTATTAGAGACTATTAAATATCTAGTTATGTGCCCTAGCTTCAAGAAGCAAAATATTATGTGATGGGAATTACCTCATAGTTCTTTCTATGCTGCATTTATAGCTCGGGAATTGCTTTGTAAAATCAGCTGAGTACCTCATCTTGGGTTAAGAGCTTTGTTGAACCCGATTTCTTTGTTTGTAGCATAGTGCTTCACTTGGCATTGGGCTTTGATATAGCTTGTTTTTCTCTGTTAAGTCCCGCTCTAAAATTATAGAATTTCCCTATATCATTGCTTTGGTTTATCAATAGTGTAGCCAAGTTAGGTTATAAATGGAAATTTACTCCAAGCAAGACACAAATTAGATCCTAGCAAAACCTTCAAATCGTCAACAAAAAAGTCTTTATTATCACTATTTGTAATTGCTCAAGAAATTCATTGCTTCAGAATGTGATCTGATGCGAGTAATTTACCAAAATAATATTAATTTTAAAAAAATTTACAAAACCCAGCCTGTTTTCGAAATATTTACCAAACCCAGCCTCTTTTTAAAACACGCCATTCCTACTGGCGAGTTTATTATACCCGCCGTTCCCACTGGCGGGTATTA
>MKEJ01005309.1:0-10282 GCA_001753735.1 Embelia ribes | reverse complement strand
GAAGGACACAAAAGAAATGGGATTGCCAAAACCAACTAAAGTTGGAGTGTTTCATTTGTTGAGGGCCATACAAAGTGGTAGTATATTTGTAATGATATAAACTTGCAGCTCTATTAAAGGATGATGAGGACGAGGGGTCGAGCGTAAGATAGGACAATGGGGTTGATACACTTCCTTGGTGCCATACAAGGCAAGAAGGAATAACCAAAACCTAAAGGGAATGGTCGATTGTTTGTTATTGCCAAGGTGGGCAACAAAGACTCGACAGAGTTGGTTGACACGAGGGTATCACACAACTTTGTCGAGATTGGAGAAGGCAAACAATTGGGCCTTAGGCTCAGGGGTAAGCAAGTGTGGTTCAAAAATCGTGAATGGGGATGCCAAGCCAATTTATGGAGTTACTTGAGGGGTCAAGCTTCACATTGGAGATTAGCGCGACAAGATCGACTTAAAGGTAATTGACATGGATGACTATCCCATGGTACTTAGGATTGAGTTCTTGGATAAGGCTCAAGCCTTGGTAATGCCTTCCTTGAAGTCCATGTGCATGATAGGTGGAGATAAGGCTTCCACCGTGATGATAGCTCGAGAGGCTAAGAGAAAGACAAGATGCGCAACGGGGATGTAGATTGTCAATGAGTCGAGGAAAGAATGACCAACATGGATACCGACAATGGGGAGGCTTGAAGAAGGTGGGGAAATGCCGAAGACGGATTCCCGTAAGAAGATGTGATGAGGGAACCATAGAAATAGGTGGGGGAGGATGTCACAGTCTGATACTTGAACTTTTTCAAGACATGGATTTTGTGATGTTCGGACATTTAAGGGCCTTTCGGAATGTCCTTGGATGGACCGGACCTAGAAGCTTACTGACTGCCACTTAAACGTGCAGATTTAAAACCTAACAAATGCACTAGGAAACGGTATAGTTCTATCTCAGTAAGTACCAAGTATTGAACTCAAGGACTCTTACTGATCCCAAAAATACTTAATATCAGTCTTGTACGCAACTCAGTTTTACGAATTTAATTAATCCAGTCCACATAATTTACTACGTTAAACTACTCATAACTTCTTGGGTTGTTTGATTAAGTTTTGAATTAATTAAACTAAACTAGTGCCAAATTAAAAATAACTGAAAACACAAAATAAGTACGAACTAACGATAATGATTAAGATCTTTCCTGTACGGGGAATCCAATGATTTAACTTCTTTTCCCTAGTTGACTTAATTAATGAGCTCCAAAAGATTGTTAATTTGGGAAATCACTGATGTGTATTGATCTGGTTTACTTCAACCCAGTGTATTATCGGGTGATTGTCAAATACTATAACTACGACTAGATGATTTATAAAGTACTCAGACAGGTTAAAACCCTTGAATTTAGACTAATTCAATTTTTAGATTAAGTTTATTAAAAATATACTCATCCATTAGGGTTAGTTTGAATCTATTAAATCATCTTCATCCCCTATGCAAGAAAAGAAATTTAGCCTAGCATGTTAAAATAAAATATAACAATAATATTTAAATAAAACATGAATAAAGATTACATAAGATTAAAGAACGAGTAAAATAAACCAAAAACTAAAAGAAAAACTATAAGTAAAGAGCAAATGATTTAGATGGCTATTAAAAGTATGGAAACTAAGAACAAAAAGATAATAGAAAAATTATAAGTTAACACAAAATTATTATGATCCACAAAATTAAAAGAAAAATACAGTTGTAAAAAAAAAAGGAGAGAAATCTGGAGCTGCCTTTAGCTTATACCGCGGTTGCTATTAATGAATGCATCAGAGACCTCTTGCGTCCTCTCTTCTTTTTGTTTTGTAGTCTCTTTTTTTAATTGTAATATGTATACCTATATATATATATATATATATATAAGGTAGCAATTGGGCTTAGCCCATAGGCTTCTTTCTTCTTCTTCTTTTTTTAATAAAATTATTTCATTTATATCAATAAATTTAAACTTTGATCCCTGAATATTTCATTTGGTATTCATATTGATCTCTTAATTTACGGATTCGCCAATTCACGCGCAACTCTGATAGCTTTGTAACATTTCACGAGAAAATTCATAACTTAAGCTAGGAACATCCAAATTGATGCTAATCAGAACCGTTGGAAATGTTTTTCAAAGATCTACGCATCAGTACCAAGCTTGGTAGAAAAATATATTTACAGTAACACTAAAGTTTCTTCAAACACTCGCCAATGGTATAACAAAAATTTGTTTCGCCATATTTTACTCTAATATTAGCTTAAAACCTTCCATTTTCTTCACTTTTACCTGAAATACACAATAATTCTTGTAATATCACAATTATTCATATATTATACATTAATTACACGTTAAGAACTTAATGCACCATTTTAACGCCCTAAATAGCTGAGACTGTGTCGGAGTATAACAAGGAAAGATAACACCACTGAGGAGCTTCTCACGAATAAGATGGTATTGCATACTGATTATCACAAAATAAACATACCGGTTGAGTGATAGGAACACGGAGGTCACGAAGCAAAGCAATGAGCCAAATAACCTCACAAGTGGTAGCTGTCAGAGCATGATACTCGGCCTCAGCTGAGGAACAAGACACCAAGTCTTGTTTCTTCTGCCGCCAATAAATAGGACTAAAACCCAAAGTAACGAAAAAATCAGAGGTAGAACACCTAGTTGTTAGACAACTTGCCCAATCAAAATCAGTATAGGCCTTAAGCAGAAGATCAATGTCGGAAGAAAAAAATAAGTCATGTTTCGGGGTACATTTAATGTAACGAAGGACCCTATAAGCTGTCTACAAATGAACATCGAGTGGATCCTGCATAAACTAGCTCAGACGATTGACACAAAAAGTAAAATCAGGGCATGTAATTATCAAATATAATAAGCGTCTAATCAAATGACGATAGGAACTCGGATAAGATAAAATAACCCCAATATCTGGATGTAGTCGCAAATTCCACTGCATCGAAAAATGGACCGGGTGAACACCTAATTGCCCCGCATCCGTCAAAATATCTAAGGCATACTTTTGCTGTGAAAGAAAAATACCTATGGGAGAACATGCGACCTCTAAGCCCAAAAACTACTTCAGCGGGCCCAAATTTTTAATACTAAACCGAGAAGCGAAAAAAAGTTTAAGAGTGAATGTATTCAAGGTCATTCCCTGCAAACAATATATCATCAACATATACGACAATAGCAGTGAAAGAGGAACCAAGCATATGAGTAAATAAAGAATGATCGGATGGATACCGATGGTATTCTACAGTATTGAAAAAAGCTTGGAGTACCATTGGCAGGAGGCTTACTTGACCATACAAAAACTTATGCAAGTGACAGACGCAGAACTCCCCCTATGCTCTAAGACTCGGAGGTAAATCCATGTAAATCACCATGCAAAAAAGCATTGCTAACATCAAGCTGATGTAGCTCCCAATGATGAGTTGCAATAATGGGTAATAGGACACGAACATTAACTAGTTTGGCAACTGGCGCAAAAGTGTGATGAAAGTTAAGTCCTTCCACCTGTGTATAACCCTTTGCAACTAATTTGGCCTTATGACATTCGGTTGAGTCATTAGCTTGCAGTTTGGTCTTGTGGACCCACTTACAACCAATTGTTTTTTTGTGAGGAGGAAGAGGCACGAGAGACCAAGTACGGTTAGCCTCAAGGGCAGCGCATGGCCTCTCGCCAATGTGAATGTCGAACAACCTCCTTATAAGTAACAAGATCAGAAATATCATTGACAGAAGTAAGAAAAACACGATGAGGAGCAGAGAAACGATGGTAAGATAAATGAGTAGATATATGATATACTGTAACATTGAATGAAGTGGTCGTGAGTACATTGAAGGGCTAGGAAAGGGTAGGGTAGTCATAATCTAAGAGGCGTTTGGGGTGAATAATGGCCCGGTTGGATTGGCGGGTGGAACCAAGTCTGGTTAAGGTGACTGAATCGAAAACTCGGGCAGGGTGTAGGTCAGGTTGAGGTTAGGTATGCAGGTCGGACTAGGGTTTGGGTGATATAGGGGATCCGGGTGGTATAAGTAGTGTGGGTTGGGCCGGGGGGCAGGTTCATGTGTGGGCCAAAATAGGAAGCAGGCCCGGGAGATGAGTTGGGGTGGTGGTATGGGTTTAGGCCTATGATTGTTGGGTTGGAGAATTGGGTGGCGAGGCTAGAGTTTGGGTCGGGCTACTGAGTTGAATGGCCTGGACCAGGTGGTTAGGCAGGGGTATGTGCTGGATCGGGTGAATCTATCGATTTGGGGCACTAATGGGTGTGATTAGACCGGGTCGGTCAAGGAGGTTAGAAGCCGGAAGAATAGGGTCAAGTACGGACTTGGCTATGATTGGACTTGGAGGTGCATGAAAGGGGAAAACATTCTTATGAAATGTAACATCATAGGAAATAAATATTTTTTTATTTTCAAGATCAAAAATACGAAATACTTTATGAGTTCTCGGGTAGCCTAAAAAATATATTTTTTACCGCATGAGGGGAAATTTTGTCACACCCTACTTTTAAGGTTTGAGCATAACATAAGCAGCCAAAAACTCGCAAATGATCATAAGTAGGTTCTATTTGAAAAAAATGTTGATAGGGCGTATTTCCTTGTAAAGCAGAATAAGGAGTACGATACATTCACCCCAAAAGAATTTAGGTAAATTGGCATAGAAACTCAAATATCGAGCGACATTCAAAATATGTTGATATTTGCATTCAACAACACTATTTTGTTGGGGTGTATCGCGACAAGTAAACTCATGCAAAATGTCATTTTCAGTAAATAAGTTCTGAGTTTCAGAGTATCGAAATTTTTGTCCATTATCAAAGCGAATGTGTAAAATATTGGCATTATATTGAGTCTTGGCCATTACAAAAAAAAATTAATATAAAACAAAGTATCTGACTTGTTACGCATTAAATACACCCAAGTAAGTCTAGAAAATTTATCAACGATAGTCACGGAAATAATAACAACCTTCAATAGATGCAATTGTGTAACCAACCCAAATGTCAGCATAGATATGAAATAAAATAAAAGTACTTAAAAATAGGTAAACTGTTAAAACTGCAACGAGAATATTTTCCTCTCTCACAAGCATCACAGAGAAGAAATTTATTTGGTAAATAAATAAAACTAGGGCGACCTAATCACTAATGCCAAAGTGCAAATATTGGGGCGGCCTGAAAGGCAATGGCAGCCAGGGTAGGTTGGAAATAGTAGAGTCCTCCACGACAGTCAGCCACTCCAATCTATGTCTGAATGGTACTGTTGTGAAAAATACAAGAGCCAAAAACAAAAGAAACAATAAGATCCATATCCCGAGTGAATTGATTAACAAAAAGTAGATTATAACGAAAATCGGGCATGTAAAGAATTTGGTGTAAAATAAAGTTACGAGCAAGAATAAAGGAACCAATGCCTTGAATAGGTACGGGAGTCCCTGTAGCGACATTCACATATTTGGGTGCTCTTACATCAGGTTTTGAATATATAATTGTAAATGGGATACATGACATATGTTGTGATGTACTTGTGTTAACAATCTAACAATCATTAATAGAAAAGGCAGACAAAGATATACCAACAAAATTGGCGGTGGGTGTCACGTCAGTATGATATGTATGCATTGGAATAAAAATCCGTGTTCGATATAACCGCCGAAAAAGAAGCTCTCGTATTATTAGAATTATTCTCGGCCCGAATACATGCAAGTCGACGAGTGGCCTCTTCCATAGTTATTTTGCGACCCGTCCACCAAGTGGGAAATCCATTTAGAACAAAGCATGTGGAACGAAGATGGCCCGATCCACCACGAACATCACACCGCCCGTACCCCCTTGGGCCAAGCCTTGGGAAACATGATTAGGTCCACTCGATGGGTTGCCCGTGTGTTAGGGCATTCCCATAATAATTTCTTATTTAATTTCTAAATTTCACTTTTTGAAAACTCATTTCATATGCTACAAATTCAAATTTTATAAATTGTTCATGCCAATCTTCTTATAAAATTTATAAAAATATGTTGAAATAATTATATAAAATATGACAAAATGGAAAAGTATTTTTTTCCGAATCTTAACCAAGATTTTATAATTCTTGGGGATGAATTTTTATTTTTTTAATTAATAGAGAAGTTGCAAATAGCAAATTTTTCGCATTTCAAGAAAGTTTTCTAGAAATACTAAAAAATAAAAATAAAAAGACTGATTCGATACTTTTCTCATTTGAGAAATTAAATAACAGAAATCTTTGGCTTTGGAAAGACTGGTGGGAATTAGAGGCTCTTAGAGGCATCTTTTCCCTCAAAATCTGTATATATACATATTACACATACTCCCTTGCAAAACAAGAACAACATATTTTGTTAACCATTTCATGGCAAGCTTCAAGAACTTGTTTTCTTGTTCCAGCTATCCCATTTCAACAAAAATAAACCCAAAAATTACAAAAACTCAACCTAACATCATCTCTGCATCATCCCTGTCTGCAGCCAACAAATGGAGCATATCCGATGATCACACGTTAAGCGCTGGACATTGCAGCTTTGCAGTTAAGACCGTAATTTTTGTAAAGGCAAAAGTAAAATTGTCCAGTCATGAAATGATAGTCTTCACTACAAAGCCCGCACTAGTAGTTTCTCCAATAAACACATTGGTACTAAATTATGAAATTTTTGCTACAACGTGTGATTAGTAGCGAGCTTAGCCGGATGCAGCCTGAGGAGGCGCTGCAATCACATTTTGATAGCATCATTTTAAGCTCACATTCGTAGCTGCAAGAGAAAACAAATAATAATAGTAATAATAATAATTGATTGCTGTCAAATCTATTTTGTTGCAACACAATAATTGCTCATGATGAAATCTTTTCTGAAATTTGCTTATTACCTGAGATTTTCATCTTTTTGTAGGACGTGTTTTCAAATAAGCAACAGTTCAAAGAAATCGGTTGTGTTTTGAGAAATGTAGGGGATGATCCCTTGGAAAGTCTGGTCCTAATCGATGCTCTTCAGCGCCTTAGCCTTGAGTATCACTTCCAAGAAGATATACAAGCTGCTTTATACTTCCTGCACAAGAAATATAACAATTCAAGTTATTCAGAAGAGGAACTTTACGAGGTTTCTACTCGCTTTCGTTTGCTGAGGCAAGAAGGTTACAATGTCAATTCTGGTAATAAAAATCGTTCTACCATTTAGGAGAATGTGTAGGTTCCATGCCATTTCTACAATTCTTGGCTTTGATTTTGAAGTTTTTAAAAGGCCAATTATCAAACACAACCCCGAGGTTCTCTTTTATCAATTTAAAGCCAAAATTTTGTTTTTATCAATTCCATCCCGAAAGGTATCAAAAAGTCATCAATTTGGTCGTTTTGTCATATTTTGGACCATTTTACCCGTATTTCAAGTTGCTTTGAATTAAGATTAAAATCAAAGAATACGAGAAAAAGTCCAAAATATTAAATAATTGCATGACTATGTTTAGTTTTTATATAATATATATCAAAACTTAGTATACCGTCGATTATAACTTTATTTAGTAGTAGTAAATACATAAAGAAAATAACAAACATCCTAAATTAGAATTTTGGTTGCATGATGTGCATATTCCAATTTTTTAAAAGATTTGCACTTAACCTATATCTCCTCTATTCCATCACCATGCTATCTATTGTAGATACTATAGTAAGTCATTTAAATTTAAAAATAAAATGAATAATTAATTTTATTTTTTTAAGAAATAATAATATAATTTATTTTTATGCACCTAAGCAGACAAGTAAATAAGCTCAAAAACCATTTGTGAGACATTTAGTACAACTTAAACATCATTTATATACAATAAATTTTTTATCATTATAAATTTATAAAATATTGTAACGAGACTACAAATAAACTAAATCTACTCCTTTATTGAAATTCAAGTTGAGAATAATATTAATCATAAGCTAAATAGTAAAAATTTTGATATAAAATTAACAAAAAATTTTGAATTATTTTAAATGCATAAATATGTTTATAATTTTTGCATATTCTATTTAATATTTTTCCTTTAGTTTAGCATAAAGTCTATCAAATAAAGATAATAATTTTAATTAATATCTAACTCTATTCTAAAAGTGTGAAAAGCTATAAAATTTTCTCTATTTTATAATCCAAAAATATCCCTCACTATTATAAAATTACAACTATTTTAGTTAATAATTTGAACCAAATAATGATAATAATGTATTTAACAAAACTTACATATTACTATTTATCTAAATATTTCATTTTAAAAGATATTAATAGGGATAACTATAGCAATGGTCCTAATTGTCTCAAAAATAATCCTTTTTTGTCTCCATAATTTCACTTACAATAATAATAGTTTTCAGAGTTTGAAAAATTGATCAACTTGGTTCTCAAAATTAAAAACAAAATAACACATTTAGTACATTTTATAATTTCTGCTCATATTTAAAATCCTATAATATTGAAAATAGAAGAGAATATCAACATTAAATATCATAAAAAGACTAACTTATATATATATATATATATATATATATATATATATCGATCACTTCATATATTTTATAATTTATAAATGACTTTAAATTCAAATAAGGACTATAATTTTGATGATCATTAAAAAAAAGAGATAAAAGTTAAAGTTTCATTCTCAAAGTTAACTTACTTTAATTTAAACACTCTCTAAATTCTCACGCCCCTATAACTTCCATCTTTTAAGTGTAACTGAATAACAATTACTATAAGCATTATTAAGAGTTTAATTTTAAAAAGTCATATAAAGAATTGCTCAAATGAATGTATAATAGATTCGTTGATTCAATTTCAATATCAAAATTGGATAACTAAAAGGAGTCAGGCTCATCAGCATACTGATTTGACTTTCACAATTGCAATAGGATAAAAAGTTTCAGATTATTTTTAGATTAAATTTAATATATTTAGAATTTTTCTTGATTTAAAAAATTTGTAAGCTTATTTGTTATGTTATTACTAGAATGTAATTTGCAAGTTGGGCGATTTGCACGAGTTGAATAAAAATGTAATTTGTTAGTTTATATATTTTTTAATTGGCTTGTGGCATAGTGTCATTTTAGGAGTATGAGACGAATGAGTTTAATAAAATATTTCGATGTACCGGAAAAATAAATTTATTTATTCTTAGAAAAATAGAACTAATTTTTAATCAATTTTAATTCTAATCTATTCTTAATTGTTTATATTTAATGAGTTTTATTTTTCCAGGAAGTTTAGATTGATGAAATTCTATATAAAAAAAACATTATTATTTAAAAATATTAAATTCATGGAATACTTGTCAATTAATTGGAGCATATATTTATGCAAAATAGTTGGAGCATATATTTATGCAAAAAGAGTAAGAGATTAAATTAGTTAGATTTTGAAAAATATTATACTAGATTGGATAAGATTACATTTATGTATATATTGACGTGATTACAATGAAAATACTTTCTTTCTTAAATTTTGATTGTTAAATTGATTGTACATGTATCAAAATAATTTACAGGCTTTAGCCAAAAATACTATCCACCTACATGTTGCAATTAGAGCAAAAGTAAAAGCAAATTCAACTTTCATATTAATAAGAAATAGTGAACTTATAGTAATGTGATATAATTGCAAATGAGTTTTAGAATTATTAAATATATTTAATAGGTTATTCATATTTTTTATTTGTTTTCAAAAATTATTGATTAATTGTACCAACTTTAATATGGCATTATAATTATCGATTTCTGATTTGTAAGTTGGATAATTGCAAATGACAACAATCATAATTTGAATAATAAAAATTAATTTGGTTGATTATGAGAAGGGTGAAATTTAGTAATTATACATGTGGCACAATATAAATAAAAGTTAAGAAAATACAAAATATTATTCTTTACAAAATATTACAATAGTAGTTAAATTTGTGTTAATTTGCAACAAAAATTACTTTTATATGATAAATATTTTTAGTGCTTTAATTTTTAAATTTTTAAATTTTGAGTGGATTAATTACTTTCTTGGATTATAATAAAATTTATTTATCAGAGAAATTGAAAATATGATTTGGATTATGATAGCAAATGAGTAACTAAGATCCGATTTTTTATTTTTCACAAAGTTATAAGAAAAATAAACTCGTACTAAATTAATCATAAATATTACAATCGGGGTTTAACTGAGTGAATAAATGTCTTTCATTATATATCATCATAATTATCATCCAAGCCTTGAAAAT
>MKEJ01005289.1:0-11993 GCA_001753735.1 Embelia ribes | reverse complement strand
CTTATACTTTAAGTAGTTTTTGAAGTCTTTCCAAGACAGAGATAATTATCGGTCATTATCTCTACTTGGAAAGGTTCATTTATTACCAAACTTTCAGTATCAAGCTTATGATATATGAACTAAAGCTCCTCCAGCTGCTCAGTGACACTCTTCTCGTCCACTATCAGGAACTTGTGAAATTGTGTGACTACAAATTTCTTTACGCCCTCATCATCCACCCTGTATTTCTTCTCTAAAAACTCCCATTGTGTCTTATTAGAATCTTTGAAAGAGTACATATTAAACAAAGTGTCGATTGCTCCCATATATTGTAAAACTATAACTACAAGTGTATGGGCATGCAGTATAGTAATACTAGTAAAACACTTGGAATATCAATATCGAGAACTCTTTTAAGTTATGAATTTTCCTAGTAATCTCAATTGAGCGAGATTTTCTCAAGAGAATAATCTAAAATAAATTAACTAATTCTAATTTAATATTAATCTAATCCTAAAATTAGATTTTATGATAATTGTAGAAAGCAAATAAAACTAAAGTGTATTTTTAGAGCAAAACTACCCACCCCTAGTTAATTCCAATAGGTTTCTGTTGTTTAATCCACACTTGTCATGATTCCTTTATACGAAATTACTTATAAATTTAAACTAAGATTTTATGCAAAAATATTTTCCTAAGCAAAATCGACTCATTAATCAGTTAAAATCCCTTAAAAATGACATAGGAGGTAAAAAAAAAACCATAATTATCCTTAATGTTTTCGAAATTCATCACATAGATAAAAATACCCGAGATCACCTGTAAAATCTGTAAATTCTAATTTTTGAGTCAATTTCTAAATTATATCACAAATTTGTCACTTGTGGTTGCTAAAAAATCAAATATTTTATATAATAATTTTGAATCTAAAAAATTTAGTACAAAAACTAAGTCTAAAAATATTTATAAATTCAATCCGATATACTTTTATTGAACTGATATATGGCAAGTTTTAACTAGGGGTAAGTCCTAAAAACTTAGTTTCACATATTGAAAAAAACCACAACATTCACATTTAAATAAAATATCAATAAAAATTGCATTGAATAGAATATCGTGGAATCAAGAATAGCTAAAAAAAAAATAAGGAGCAATTAATTTAAATGAACAACTCAGAAAGTTTAAGAATTAATAACAAATGAGAAGAGGATTATTTGTTATTACCTCAAAAATCATAACCTCCACAAAATTTAGAATTGGAACAAAAATATAAATAAACTTTAAAAAATAAAATACCCAAAGTTGCTGCTGTGTAAACAAATGAAAAACAAAAAGCTCTTTGCCTGCTGTCGCCGTCTGTATGTATATTAAACCTAGGCTACCTTCTTTCTTTTCCACTTGCGCTCGTGTACATAAATATATATGCATGAGTATGTAAGTGGGCTTGGGCCCACTTATTTCATTTTTTTCTCTTGCCTTGGCCTTTCAGCAAATTGGTTGTATAACTTTTGTGCAAACTTCAACATGACCCTTATTTTTCATTCTTCTAATATCTTGGTCCTTAAACTAAAAGTTGAACGATTAAGTCCACTTAAGTTCCAATTGCTACACTTAAGTCGTTGATCACTCCATACTTGATAAAATTCATTCACTTTTTGTTTCATTATTGTCAAATACCTTCAACATATAACAAACTACCGTAATACTAATATTTAGCTAAATTATGAGATTCATAGCAAAATATGAGACTAATCAAGTGTCATCAAGAGAATTCATAATATAGTTATGACACAGGTAGTCAACATATTTTCATGCCTCAACCGCTGCAATCGAATATGCGTCTCGTTTATCCTCGCTTAGGACTATCATAGTCTCCTTGAGGAACCGGGTCATATTAAGGGTAGTTCAATAGAACATCATTTTTTTGTAGCCAACATTTGAACTTGCTACCCTTAAACTTCTCTAATTTCTCCAACTGAGATATCGAAAGGGTTGACGGAGCCAGAGCCGGAGCCCCCACATTTGGTTGTACACCCCGGATTACAACAGAGTTGTTATTGTCACCATCCAAGGTCACTTTTTAGGGTCAGGGGTGTACACGAAAATTTAACTAAGGGGAGGCTAAAATTCTCATAGAGCCATATAAAGCTCATTTAATTAAAAAAGTTACGCCAAATTTTATTAACTAATTAAATATTTTTTGACACAACCAAAAATTTGGGTCTTTTTCCTCTTTAAACTTACCATACATAAATAATTTATGATTAATTTTTAAAAATATGAGAGTAAAAATAGTTATATATTTTTTTTTAACAAAAAATCTTTTTGTAAGATTTAAATTAAACTTCCATCTAAATAGATTAGAATAAAAAGCATGAAAATGCAACTAGATATGTATATTGTATACAAATTGAAACTTGTTATAAAGCTCAAATTGGCCTTTAGACTATTATACTTTAGAATAAGTTTGTATCATAATAGGGTTAAAGCAATTTTATAAAAATCATACTATATATTCCTATTGTGTTTAAAGAAAAACTCATTATAAAGCCAAGTTTACAATGCACATTAGTAAACGACAAAAAAGAAAAA
Source organism: Embelia ribes (assembly GCA_001753735.1). Classification (NCBI taxonomy): domain Eukaryota; kingdom Viridiplantae; phylum Streptophyta; class Magnoliopsida; order Ericales; family Primulaceae; genus Embelia; species Embelia ribes. Next base: position 9,422 of record MKEJ01005289.1, on the reverse strand, counting down.
TAAATCACATTAGCCTATAGAAAAGTAACATAATAATAATAATAATAATATCTTTAATAACCCTTAAGAAGAATTGAACCTGTTACCTTTGCCGTTAGTAGTGCTAGCATCCCAAACCTTAGCCGTTAGTAGAGCCAGCATCCCAATCTGGGACACAGATGGATTTGTGACGCCACTTTGCCTATAAATATATATAGAATATATTTGTATAAAATATATATATATATATATTAATTCTCAAACATCATATATTTAATTATATACTATTTTTCCGAAAAATGTATATTTATTTTCTAATTTTCCCGAATTCCATCACATTTGATATTTAAAAGGTAAGCACACACTGCCAGATTGCGGAAATCACCATAATACTAAATTATGACTACCATAATCTCACCGGCTAGTTAACAAATATTAAAATAAATTTGATGAATCCAAATTAACTCAATCACATAGATACAGTTTCTAAACAACTCAAGAGTATATTAGAAAGTTGACCTTACATAGAAAACATATCAAATTCAGAAAATAAATTTTTGTAATTCTAGATTCAACTCAGAAATTATTATTACAGCGAATAGAAAATTTGGTTCAAGACTATTGGTTCCTCTGTATCGATGATAAATAAATTTAGCGTAATAAAAGGTTCTGAGATTATTAAACAATAATAAACACAAAGGTATAAACAACAAAAATTTATTCTATTAATTGCAAATAAATAATTACAACTTTGAAACACTTACAGTGCTCTATAAAATTACCACTTATGCAAATGTAAGGACTTGTTTGGATTGAATCTCAGTCGATGCCATAGTTTAACCGTGTCCGTTTAAACCTAATTTTTCCACTACCCAAGTTGATTTTGGTTTACAAGGATAATGAACTCCCAAGGTATAATGTCTGCTCTTTGTGCCCATATGGAAGCTTAAATCGAGGCACTTGATCGAACCTTTTGTAATGCAATTTTCTCTAGGATTTTTTATATGATAGTGTGCAAGATTGCTTTACAATGTAGTGTTATGCTCTCAATTTTTTTTGAATTATTTTTTTCATTAAAATTGTTAAAATGGGTTAAATAAGCTTGAGTCGCACATACCAAAAGTCACCAATTAACCAAAATGCACCATATAGGGGGAGTGCATATACATGTACATTTTGAAAATATGCACACACAACACACCAAAATGGTTCAAGCGTATGCACATGTATGTACATAACCATGAATGTACATTTAATCACCAAAATATATGCACATGCATGCACCAATTCCATGTGCGATGAAATTATACACGGCTTGTACACTAAAAGTGTACCACAGTTTGCACACGACTCACATGTGCGTGATTAACAGACACGAACCGAATCAAGCACTACTTTGAGACCGATTTCATTCACACCAATTTATGGTTTTAACATTTCACATTTTTCATAAATTTCCAACAATCCCCCACATGTATTAATTCACAACACCTATATTTTGGCTAAAAAATTAGCCTTATTTATAAGGTACAACCTTATAAATTTGCTCAAAATATTTATGGAAAACTATAAATTTCCAACACATTTGTTCTGGGTAATATACTTTCGCATATTTATTGGCTAGATTCTTTTATAATTATGAACTTTTCTCGTATTTGTTTTTTGAGATTTATTTTGTTTCGAATTCTGAATTTTATTATTATTTTTTTATTTTGTGGAAGCTAAAGAAAATAAACAGGAATGCTTTTTATGCCTTTGTAAACAACTTCAGGAACCAGTTCTTCCAGGATGCTTTCTTCGGGCAAAAGCAATCGGCCTCATGCCTATGATTGATCAAGTGCGTATTATCTTTCACATCATTTTTTTTTATCTTATCGTTGAATGAATTCTAACCTGTGTCTGTAAAATAGGGTGAAAAAGATGATAAGATAATTGCTGTTTGTGCTGATGATCCTGAGTATCGCCACTATACCGACATAAACGAGTTCCCACCGCATCGGTTGGCTGAAATCCGCCGCTTTTTTGAGGATTGTATCCTTTCAGTAGCTCCCAGTATGTACAAGTATATTTGCATATAGCATGATGGACTCTACATTATTTCTCCCAAATGATCTTTCTTTTTTATCTAGAAGATATGTTTTTTCCTTCCCTTAAATGCCTTCAAGAGTCTTTTTAGCTTCAATATCAACTCCCATGGATACAAAAGCTTTTGAGATAAATTTGTACAAGTTTTTCTTAACACTTGATTAGACAAGAAAAATGAAAACAAGGAAGTCGCAGTTGAAAATTTTCTGCCCGCTTCAAGGGCCATTGAAGCAGTCCAGCATTCAATGTAAGCAATGATTCAATGTACACACATTCAATTTCAATACCCAAGGACCACCCATACATTTGGCTATTCATAGCCCTTGATATGTATAGAAACTGTCGAGGATTTTTAGCAGATCTTTTACTATTGGCTATTAATTTGTACATGTGTCACTCTACGATGAAGGGATCTGTATGCCGACTGCATGGTGCAAAGCCTGAGGAGATAGTCTTTCGGTACAAATGCATGATGTCAAAGCTTCCATTAGGACTTCTTCATTATCGTGACATATAACTTTTGTTGCCTTTTATGCTCTCTTATGACATTTTCTAATGAATTGTTGATTACATGCATAAATACGCACCCTACTACGATGGCAGAAAGATCTTTTGCCCATTCATAATGAAATTTGTAACAAATATTGTAATTTATTATATCGTTTCCAGTATTTTGTGCTTGTTTTCGGTTCTACCATTTTACATCCTGTAAAACGCTTCCTTCTTACCAGGTTACCCATCAAGGTCCTCTGTTTTTTCAACATGTATGCAAATACAAAGTGAACCTAGAACAAAGTATGCATGCATATGATTACGATTACTTATGGCTTAAAAACATGCAATACTTTTGAAATTTTCTGTGTTTCAGCTAAATTTGGAGGGGGCCTGCAACTATTTAACTGCAATCTGTGGCAATACCATTGCTTACCATCCGATCAAGACATAAGTTATGTTTTTTATAATATCTATCTAATGGTGCAAAAGTGTATTGCCGCCAGCAGTCGAACTAAAAATATTTGCAAAATGCTCACATCTTATTTGTGAACTTATTCTATCAATGATGACTCATCAGCAAAATCCACGTGCCTATGTGCATAATGTCAATATTTGGCGTGCCAATCTTATTGGCTTCTTTTTTGTAATTAACCAAGATGATGACAATTATTATTTGTGCCATTTTTAACATGCCATGCTCCTTAAGATCACTATCCATGCCCGAGACTAAGAGGAAAGCACTAATTTGAAGTCACGGTTGACCTGCTGGTTACCATAACAAGTTATCAAAACCCTTGTTCAGTTAGAATCATAATGAGCCATACTATTCTACTTCTATGTTGTGATCACGGTTTTAAACTGAGAATACAACCCCCTAACGAGCAGGATATATATCATATTTGCTTCTACACGTTGCAGATGACAGTTAATTTGGCCTTCAAGTACAGAACCATTTTGGCTTGCTATGCCACCCTGTTATGTGACCAACAATGTTTGAGACCACAACATATAAAACAAACTTGTCCCGCCTTGTATTGTGGAGTAATATTATTTGTCTAATTCACAAACTTTACGCATGTCAGCAATGAAAATAAAGCTCTCAACTCATTTGGCATCAACATTAAAATTGTAGATACAAAACAAAATTGTGATTTCCATAGCCTGATCAAGATGGACTCATATGAGCTTATTCATCCAATAAAACATACCGTCTGGCACTAGGTTGGCTAGATATAAGTAGTTCAAGTGGTTCAACAATTTACAAAAATAAATAAATAAATAAATAATAATAAATAAATAAATAATTGATGAACTAATGGAAATGCAAATAAGTATCTGATATTTCAAGCTGTCCAAAGGTGACATGCTCTCAACTAAACCACGACATTCATTTATGCACGAAATGGTACAACTTGGGTTCAATTTGTGGTTTTGAAAAGAAACCTACTGAATTGAAAACAGATACACCGTTGGAAACAAGATCCGGCAAATTGCTTTGCAAAACAGTGAACAAAATCCAAAAATAAGTACCCATGTTTGAAGTCTTTTCAAAAAACTTATTTCCGTATAAAACATGCAAGCAAAGAAATTCTCCAGAGTCTCATGCTTGGTTGGCAATGTTGGTGTCTTTCAATATAAGCTTTTCAAAACTGCTTATAAAAATTAATTCTAAAATTATTTCAACAAGTAATGTGGTATTTTGTAAACTGATACTTTTTATCGTAAAAAAACAATAATGGATATTTACGAGGAATATAGTAACCATAATTTAGGTTATTTTGGTAATTAATGATGCAAAAAACATAAACATCTTTTAAAAATACCATTAAACCTACTTTTAAAAACACACTTCGAAAACCAGATGCAGGAAACAAATTGCTTCAATCTTACCAAAACTACATGCCACAATATTTCCAAGAAAAATTAGCAGAAGCATGTAGGAAAAAGTAATTTCAAACTGGGCCTATGTGCTTTAATTTTGAAAGAGATGAACAAAAAGCCATAATATGAAGAGAACTACACATTTCCATCAAGTCAACAACTGAGTCTACTAACAATCGAAGTACAAAGTACAAACCACAGAACTACACAAATTCCACCAAATCAACAACTGAGTTTACAACTAACAATCTGAGTACAATATTTTCAGAGACAATGAAGCTTGACTACAAAGCACAAAGAGAAAACAAGAAACACAAGCAGTTGGTAACCATACCAAAGGAACGGACCTTCTCCGAGAGGACTTAATTAAGCTTTCTTCGGGGACTTGGTGGCCTTTGAGGGAGACTTGGGTGTGGGTTCCTTTGCTGCTGTATTCTTGGGGAGTAGCACAGGATTAATGTTAGGAATGACCCCACCATGAGCGATAGTCACACCTGCGAGTAACTTCCCGAGCTCCTCATCGTTTCTGATAGCCAACAGCACGTGCCGTGGAATTATCCTATTCTTCTTGTTGTCCCTAGCAGCATTCCCAGCCAACTCTAGTACCTAGTAGCATACACAATTACAGTTAGCAAAAATCACAATTCAAATGGTAAAACTTGTTGAAATATAAAGTGCAAAGACCTATCTTCCTTCCTCATTTCATTGCAGAGAAATAAGGCAAATCTCTTATCACTTATCTTATATTGTCTCCTCCAACTACGTTCGCTCTAATCATGACATTTGTCCCCAATTGCTTGACACGTGTCTCATTAAATTAAAATTTTAAAATAATAAAACTTATTAAAATAGAATAATTAAAATTATATGCATATATATCAACTTATCATGACATAAATTATTAAAACTAAATTTTCAATAATATTAGGCACAACCCAAGATATATATGTATCTCTACGTAACTATAAAATAACTTATCATAATAAAAATTATTAAAATTATATTTAAGAATAAAAATATTTTTAGCAAATAAATATTTTTATAAATTGATTACTATCAATTTAAGATTCTCCATAATTTTTTAAAATATTATCCTAATTAGCATTAATTTTTTAAAATATTATCATAATAAGATTTTTACGTAACTAAAATTAACTTAAATAAATATTAATTTTTTATAAAATAATATCATAATATAAATCTTGTCAAATCTGATCTTTTATAAAGTTATAAATGACTAGTAAAAAGAGAAGAAATACAAGATATCATAAAAAAAAATGAAAAATAACTTTAGAAAATAATTAAAATTAATATGATATAAAAGAGAATATAATACACACAATTTGAACATTGTGCGGGCTACACCGTAGGGTACAATAATGCATGCCATACACTCGTTCCTAATGCAGTATTGCAATGCTTAGGTCATGGCTTGCGAAGAAAAATTGTCTTCTAGTCGATAGTTTTTACCCCTCTCTCTAATTTTGATGCAACAATTTTTCAAAAAGCATTTAGTGCGAAGTGCATAAGCATTGACAAGTCAACATCAGTTAATGCGAGTAACAACCAGCATAGTATTATATGCCAAGAAAATGTCAAAGACGGAAGTTGACAATGTGCGTTTTTTCCAATTGCAGGTTGCTATTGCGTATTTGCATTTCAACGATGATAATTACAAGTTAATGTATTCAACACTTCTTAAAGTTGTTGACACTTAAAGCCCCATTTAGTTAGTATCCAGTTTTTAGATTTCAAAAACTGAAATTTATTTGTTTATTAATTTTTCAGATTCAACTTTTATAAGTTGTGTTTCTCTGAAAAGTAATTCTAAAAACTCAATATCTATACGAGTATGGTTATAATTTTATGGCATAATGGTGGGGATAGAGAATGGCATGCAATATACCTGCTCTTTGGCTGACCTTTTCTTTTAACACAGGAAAATGAATTTTATATAAAATGTGGTTGCTAGTTCACCAAGATGAATTTTATGCCGTCTATACTTGTTCATTTTTTTTTTGTCTTTCCATCTCAAATGATACGTTTAGATGCTCAATATATATGGAACGGTATTGATAATCAAATGTAAATTGTACTCACCAATCAAACGCATTTGGAAAGTAGGAAAGTCTATTTGTAAAATAAAATGAATCTACACATGCATGGATTGTGACAAAAACCACCTACACATGCTTGCGGTGTTGAAATTACATAGAAATATTTTTATACTAAAATTTTAATAATAAATTTATATATAAGATATTTAACATAAAAATTATAATGTCCCCGGCAAATCTTTAATTTTGTCCTGCTTATGCAACCATAATGTCTCGCCTTGCGCTATTGCTCCCAATCGGCCAGCCTAGCTTGATTTAGATGCCTACAAAATATAATTAACTCAATTGGGCTTGTCAAACTATTAAGTGGACTAAAGGCTTGATTTCAACTTTTCGAGAATGCATTTAAATGAGTTGTGATGGCGTCTTCATTTAACAAAATAAAAATTGCAATTGTAGTATTCTACTTTAACATTACATGGGTGATTTTTTTTTCTCTAAAAGTGGTTATCAAAGTGTTCGAGGTAGCTTATTTGGATGGCCTACACAACCCCCAAAATTAGATCCTTTGTCCAGAGAGTATGTAAAAATGCACTCCCATAATGGGAAAACCTTTACCATAGAAAAATAAAATAGTCTCCTAACTGCCGCAGTTGCAATCAATAACCCGAAATCATAGAACACATTTCTCTTCTTTGCCCTTGGACTCAAGAAGTGTGGATGGAAATTCGTTTGCATCTCCGGCCTTCTTGGTTCTCAATTCAATAACACGACAAATGGCTCTTGTATTTACTAAAAAACGACACTGGAAACTCTACTTTCCAATTTAAATCTTTTTGGATAATGACTTCTTGTTGGTTCATTTGGAAATAGTGAAATCTTTTCATATTTGAAAACAGTCTTCCAAGTATGAAAAATGTCACTCTTTCCACTCAGAAGCTATTTTCCAAGTTGGAAAGTGCAAGAAGTGTCTCCTGCCAATCAACCCCTCGTGTGCAAATTGTAAGGAATGGTCTCTTCCTCCTAGAGGAATCACGAAAATCAATAGTGATTGTGCTTTCGACTCAAAAGAAGCTTCAGCTATGCTGGAGTCATCGTCTCTGATCATTTCCTTGTAATTTTCCTCTAGTAGGAGAAGCCATTGCTCATTACAAAGCTATTCTCTTGGCTAAGACTATTGGTTTGGATAAAAGTAATGTTCAAGTCAGATGCAAATGTAGTAGTCGATTCCATCAATTCTACCGAATGCTTGAATTGACACATATCTACCGCTCGTGCTGACAATAAGACTTTACTAAGATCCTTGGCTTCATTTCATGTAATTCACGACAACATTATTGGCTATCGGCGAAGTTTATTGGCAGAGTTTTTAGAAACCTGGCAAAATGTGCATATATACCTTTGGGTTCATAACAAATCCAACAAAAATTTCCTTAAAACTGTGTCGCTTTATACCAAAAAAACTCAAGTTGCTACAATATTATCTTTCCACCTTTTTATTTCCCTGCTTTTTTTTTCACCCTTTCCGCTTTATTTGTTCTGCGCCAAAAGCTCTAATCTCCACCGATTATTTGTTTTGCACCAAAATTCTCTACCAGTTCTGTCTCTCAGAGGCGATCAGTTGCTCCTTGGTTATATATCTCTCTCTCGCCCTAATTATCTCTCACCCTAGTTATCTCCCTATGTCGCGCCCCGAATCTAGACGCACCCGGGGATGCGAGTTTATAAGAAAATATGATAACTATATCAACCATTTCCTGTTTACAATAGTCATCCTAACATTAAAATATGAAATTGACAATATACAACTGTTTGGAATCAAAATAAATACATAATCGTACAACTCCAATATATAACTTCAAGTATATTTCAAAGCATTGCAGCGGAACAATGCAACCCATAATCTCCTGCCTACAAATACTATGGAAGTTGTACACTAACCAAACAATAAGGTAGAAAGCATAAATATGTTCTTCATTCTGCATACAAACTCAATAACATGCTTATACTTTCATACAACTTCTAATCAAACACAGATAATGTGTATTACATTCTGTTACTACCTACAAATATTGTACACACCAATTGGGGCAACAACAGTATGTAATATAAATGTCACTTAAGAATCGAATACTCCTCTACCACTAATATCCACTTAAGGCGCAGCAATGTACAACATAAATCCATTACTGGCTACTTAAGGCGCAACAATACATATACAACAAACACCAATGGTCACTTAAGGCGCAACAATAAATATATACAACCAACATCAATGGCCACTTAAGGTGCAACAATATATATACAATAAACATCAATGGCCACTTAAGACGCAACAATATACCTCTGCATGCAACTTTTCAGCCTAGGAATCAAGTTCTGAGTCCAACTCTGAACCTATAATGCCATGACGATATACAATAGAAAAAAAGAAAAATGTATGGGTCAGAAATCAACAAGATTATAAATCTGACAGTGTACGATAAAGCTATTTTTATTATCAAACAAATAGTGGGCCCTGCGGGTAAGGTGCTGACAGCGACAATGCGCTCACTTTGGGTTCTATTTTCGTTCAAACTTATTATAAAGCGTACCTTAAAAAGATGACCAAAGCCCACTCGAGACTTTCTAAAAAGACGACACACCTCGAAGACGAACCCCCGCAAGTAATAAATAACATTATCATTACTCGAAATAATATCATTTATTAAAGCGGAAAATTTATATATAATTCTGGAACGGTACATTTTACATGCAAACACTTATGCACACGATGATTATAGCGGAATGGTTCATGTAGAACCGGATTATACTCGGACATATGGTCTTTTGAGGCCAACGACCACCTCGACAAGCGGAGAGTATAACTCTCCTCTCCTATGGCCTAAAATAATTTGTTGAGTCCTGGGGTGTACACACCTCAAA